>SHCU01001232.1:0-26366 GCA_004307685.1 Ceratina australensis | reverse complement strand
ATACAGATAGTAATTTAAAACTCGTCAAATGTAAAAATTAACAATAATTTCATACAATGTACATTATATAAAATTGCATGTGTCTTATTTTGTTACTGATATTGTCGTATTGATAAGGAGCATAATTTTGATTTCTCGTAGAATTCCATCAGGATAAATCGGATTCCTTGTTTCCATTTTTACGAAAAATGAAGATCGCACCACGGACGGAAGTTGCGTAACGCTTTAAATAGATTTTACATCGTGGAGATAACGCAGCGGTGGAACGTGGTATAGTGTAAATTACTCAGTGGTGCCATATTAATTGATATTTATTATCAAGGGGCGGTCTAATTGCAATTATTAAAAGACTTTGTCGGCATCTTTAAGCCGTTGCCTTGCGGTTACGTAAAAGCGCCAATAAACGGACCTGCGGTCCTCGCGCACGGTGCCCGTCCATTGCTCGCGTTTCGTCGCGGCAACGCAATTGTGGCCTGTGTCTTCTTTACTAACAACGTTAACAACCGTAGTCGCGCTAAGCGCTTGGTAGCGTACCAACGACGAATGTGGTTACCGTCGTAATAATTAACAACTTACGCACGGTTGTTAACTACAAAACACTGCTAATAAACAAATCTACGAGTTAGCTTTACTGGCTAAATGCATTAAGGTTGCATCGCTTAAATAAAAATTATGATAAAACGTTCAAATTTTAACCCTTTGCACTCGAAGAATTTTTCCAGATATATTTGCAGAATTCTTTGCATACAAATTAATGTATTACAATTATTATACTTTTTTTTTCTTTCGACAATTTTTTAATTAATATATATATGAATTTTATAATAATTAAATGAACGAGTAGTGTTCGCGAGTCATTTCTGAGTGAAAAGGTTTAAAAGTCAATAATCACATGGTATAACTCGTTCCATTGTTTATAAGTAATTACATGTACGATAAATTGTGACAAATTGAAATGTAAATTGGAGTACTCCGGTCCATGTATCCCGTTGAAAGCTCGAGCGCGGCCGAACGTGGTGGTTCCTCTCTCTCTCGAAACAGGTTTTATACAATATTTTTTGGAGCTCGTAAATTCTTCAATAATGTCGCGCGGGCGTCGATCGATACACAGTCAGAGTCTGGCTGTTTTTTTCGATTCAACCCCTCTCTCGGGTGTTTCAACCTTTTCCTTCGTCCTCGCGGTGTCGTTTCTACCCACTCGCGATAACTCGGCGCCGTGTTGCGACTCAATCGCGCGGTTCTTCCGCATAAATCTTGCCGTTCGTATAAATCAACATGCCTCCAACAGCGTGATACCCTGAAGAGAGAGCTCCGATATATATACACGCTGGAGGACCCTTCGATCCGAGGACCGAGGAAGACGCACCGGGCCTCCCCCCACTTATACTGTTTCTCTCTTTACAAGATCGGTGTAGATCTTTGTACCGCGTCACTTACACCTCTCCTATACCCGGCGAAACACGGCGAAACTACATTTCTGTCTCAATTACACGCATCGCTACATTTTTCAATCTCACAATTATTTCACTTAATGCTTGTCGAAATCCGAAGTCAATCCAGAGTGCAGAGAAAAACATAACGGAAATATTCTTTAACTCTTTGACTTACACGCTCTTTGACATCTGGCAGGTGTAAGTTAAAGGATTAATGGTAAGGTTTATCCGAGAATGAGTTACTGAGGTTTGAACCCTTTAACTTACAAGTAAAACGGAATTTGTACGAATTTGACTTAAAGTAAATGACACCTTCCAGGAGTTGCATCATGTTATATTGATTTTTGAATAGTTGCTTTGAAATGATAATCATTGTAATTCGTTTAATCGTTAATTGAATATCTGTCACAGTCACCTCACCTCAAGCCTTCCGCCAGTAAAGACGTGTACATACCTTCTTCGTTGAGCGTTTAGTAAATGAATTATAAGATATGAACTAATTAAATCGATTATAAAAACTGAATTAAATAATTAAAGTAATGTAATGAATTAAATAAATAAGTAAATCAATTATAAAATATGTTATTAATAAAAACCCAACATTATCCCATTGTCTATTGTCTAATAACTGATAAGAATAACTGCATTCGAAAAATAGATGCATCAATAATAGATTGGTGGATTGCATAATTGCGAGACCGGCTCGTGGGACGCACACGCGTCGTCACGCGGGCCAGCCTTTGACGAAGGGGCATAAAAATAATTTCGAAACCGCACCGGCTGATATACGAGCGAGAAAAAACGAAGGAAAAGGCGGTGAAGATATGAGAGGCGCTCGTAAACTTTTCTGGCCGTGGCAGCCGCGGCCCTTACAACCGCGAAACAAACCACCCAACGCGGAGCCCTTTTCATTCATGCCTTAAACCTCGCTAATGTACTCCGTGGCTGACCTTATGGGTTACACGCAATCTGAGTTCCGCGTGGACGGGACCTTGCGACGGAGATAAGAGATACCCGGCTGGCGATATTTCTTACGAGAATTTCAGATTCAAGTATACTATTTTCGTTTGACTGTTTAATACCATTATAGTGCCAGCATTCTATGTCGTTACAAATTAATAACGTGTAGCAATAATTTTGTATACATATGTGCGTCATTATCAATTTTATAGAGTGAGACACAAAAGTATTCAAACATCTTTTAAGACAAACTGTTTGAATACTGAAGAACATAGTTTTTTGTAAGAACCTAGAAAGCTTAGTTTAATATGTAACAGAAAAAAAAGATATAAAATAATTTATAAAAAATAGTACAAAATCGGTGAAGAATTCAATGTCGCAAGCAAAGTAAGATCGAGGATGGGTTAAAAGCGATGCACGATAAGATTCGGTTTTCGAGACGCGATTCATTTTAACGAACATACATTCCAGATAAAGAGCGACGTCGCGCGAAGCGTTCCGCGATAATCAGTAGAGATCAAAGATGAGATACAACAAAATTGGCGGATTCAGCGAATTTTACCCTGTTTGTCCATATCCTTCGAAGAACATGATGATTATTTTAGATTGGCCACCAATTAATTACGTCTGCAGTTAAATTACTTAAAAAATTGAAGAATTAGGAATTTAACATTTGTACTATACTGCCTATATGTAAACTGCAGTATAGCTATATCGAAAAATATAGTATCGAGATCGAAGATCATTATATATCCGACTCAAATGAAACTGACAAATACAGAAACGAGATAAAGATAAAAATAGATAATCGGATGCAGGTAGAAAAACGTATAACTAATACCGTGGCCGTGGAAGAAAAATCTCGATTTGCATAATACTATCTCAAGTCCACTCAATTCTAGACTATTGTTACGAAGCTAAAGATACAGCTAGCGGCGCTCGTTTCATTCTGATTAAATTAATTCCGAGAAGAGCGCCGGCACTCTCTCCTTTTTGTCACGTATGGTTTTAGTTGATTTTATAATGGAGGAAAACTACCCTATTTCCTTCGTCCGCGGTTATGGGAAGAAGCGCTCCCAAATCCCTAGAAAATTCTAATTCAATTATCCCCCTTGCATAATCACGAACCATATGATTGCCGCCTGTTTTTCGCGGCAAGGTTATTCGATTTAAGCGGCGGCCTTCCTTCGGCATGAAAATCTGCCAGATAACCGTCCGCCGTAATTATAAAAATACGTCGATAATTACTAAAATACTAATTTTTTTATCTGATAATATACTGATCAATGAGAACGTGTCTGTGATCAATAAATTATTAAAATCCTTATCGGTAATTTAAAAATTATAATAAATATAAAACGATAAAAATCTTAAGAATTTGATAAAATGAAATTCGAATTATTCTTTGAGACTAGTCTAAGTCGGCGTAGAATAGTAACTATTAATAGATGTAGAGCAAATCATTATAATCTATCGTGATCACTTGCAAGAATTCACATCATTAATAATGCATTGTGTACATGTAATGAGTATGAAGAAGATTTAAATCATGTATTGTGGCAATGTAAAGTATATGATGGTGACAGATTAAATTTAATAGAGAACTTGGAAAAAATCAACTTGTACTTACAAATGAAAATTGTTTTTATTTCGAAACGTGAAAATTATGTCAGAAACTAGCAACATTAATGCCAGATCGATTTCAATATTGTCCCAATAGGGGACTCACGCATAAGCAGTAGGGCTCAGTAGTGGGTTCTGAATAATTGTCCGAAGCTATACCAACTGCTAAAAAGAAAACAATATCACCAAAAGCACATCGATTATTGAGTACTTCCACTACATTTTTTTTTCCATACGAAAGCTAATCCGAAGCCTATGATCGAGCTTATCAATAAAAATGATTACCTCGACAAACCCTCACGGGGAAAAGCTGTACCAGCTTCATTTATATGAAACTTGAGAAAGCTTGAATAAAAAAAATAACAAATATATCGAATTAAAAGGAAGCTCTCAATTTCGTTGTAGCCACGATACAGTTCGCCTGTGATCAATGACGAAGGTGCAGATGCAATTAAAATCGTTCGTATAAATGGTAGAGGGTAGTAACGGAAAGCAACGACGACACCCTTAAGAACAACGACGCGTGGGCTAAATTGGCGTCGGTCCTTCCGTCAGGGGGCCTCATGGAATTTTATTCCCCGTGGAAAGGGAACAAGGTGTACACTCCACTAGGCTTAGAAACCATAAAAGTAAGTGGTATAGATTTGAAACGACGATGTTACCGTAGGAATCGGGGAAAGGAAAAAAGAAGCGTAGATAGAGAAGCGGGATGACGAAGGCTGCGGGGGACTGCAGAGATGTGGGGAGGATTGTTACGAGCGGTGCGTTCAATTAACGGTGGTCGACGCGGGCCTGCCGTACCGCTGGCCACGGGGGTAGTTAATGCCGGAGGTATACCTACTTACCTAAGGCAGTTTCTTTTTATGGCCGGACCACCGCTACAGGGCAGTTTCTCGCTAATTGGTATCGAACTATTATTCCCCCTCATTAACGGCCAACGGAAAGCGAAACGATTTTCAGACACCGTTGCGATCACGTGTCCTCGAGCTAACACGGGACGACCGAATTATTGGTAAAATTTTTATACAATATTACATTAATTAACCCTTTCGGTAGGAAGGACCTGGCCGTGGTTATACATTCACGGAAGTTCTCCGCGAGAGTGATTGCATTGACAGCGTAAGCCGCGAAAATATGTTTTTTGGCATTCATAGAAATCTCGAGCGTGATTGACACAACTTTTCATTCGAACCGCGACAGTCTAGTGATACGCATCATCCACTGAAAACTATCGATTAAGTCGATAGTAACCAACGATGTTTTTAGTTGACTTAATTTTTTGAACTAGTCATCGGTGACTGACTCAGTAGGACTCAGAGAACGTTTAGCGCAAGCCGCCAGTTGACGGCGGTAGTACCGAAAGAGTTAATATCATATAATTATTAAGAATACATTGGCGAAACATTTTCCGCGAGGAAAAATCCACGGGAAAATTGTGAGGGCAGTAAAGAGACGTGAAATCGGTTATCGCAGCGTCGTTCGCTGCCGAGTCTGACACTACATTAGGGTACGTCACTTGGGGAGAAAATAAGCGCGGTAGAAAAATGCGAAAATTATTGATATTGCCGGGGTCACATATCATTGTCTGAGGATATAGACGTCGCTCCGCCGCGCGCACCTCGCGCCACCGTATACACATACCTTTCCTCGATCTTAACACGCTCGCCATTGGTAGTAATGGGCTGAAGACTGTTTCGAATGCGTACCAAGTTTCAAGTAATTTCGAACAGTGTTAATTCGATCCCATCGAACTATCGAAGTTCGAATTAAATATTGAACAGAAGAAGTAAGCATTTTGCTGGATGAGTAAGGTTGGGATCAAAGGAATCCGAAGTTTCGATGTGAGTTAGGAAAAAGGAGTCGAGTGCCCATCGCTACCTACAAAGAAGCGTAGAAGCGATACCGAAGGATAAAGGGGGGTTGAAGCGAGGAAGGATACCGGAGCGCCGACAACTCTGATATATTCGAGCAATATTTTTCGATCATCGCGTGTTGCGGAGATTTATACAGGAGGCATCCGGCCACCTGATCGCGAGTTACTATCTTCTGAGAGATTCTGATATTGCTCGAGCTTACAAATACGCCTATAGACTGTTCGGATCGTACGAAGTTCCCCTCGTAATTATATTCAGATAGAATCTTCAAATAAAAGATTGCAATAAAATTGTTACGACAGGATATAGAAGCATCGAATGTAAAGTTCGAGTCTCTATCTCTGTTATAGTAACCGCTTAGGTCAGAGAAGATAACGTACGAATCACACCAGGGGTACATATCGTCGTAAGAACAAACGAGGTTCTGCCCTCCCGGTTAAAAGATCGTTCGATTAAGCGTGCAACATCCAGATACAGCCTTTGGGACACTCTATCCAGCGGTTGAAATTGGTCCAATTGAACCGCAGTGATTCTCATTCTGGTACTGCCATTCAACGTCAAACTAATAGATTGTTGGATTCCGGTTGAGGATATCAAACCAACACTTAATAGAGACTCGTAGCTTTATTCAGTACAGCGAGATGCGCATGTAGAGACCGTTTCAGCAAAATCTGCCTTTTTCGACAAATGGCTAAAAAGTGGGGTTGGAAAATGGTGAAGAACAAGTAGGAGTGGGAATATTTGGGAATGGGATGAATAGGCAAGGGCAACGGACAGGATGAGTAAGGGAGGTTTCTACTAATATAATATAATAAAATATAATATAATATTATAATAATATATATAATAAAAGGCTACTCCAAACATGACTAAGACTCAGTTCTTAATCTGAAGTAACTGAACCTATCCTAAGTTAAGATCCGTTGGTAATCCAAGATTTCTTTTTCCCCAATCGAATGTATTCCATCCGATCCACGCGACTCTGCACGATCACGTCGATTCACCGGATCTAAACTCGAAATTTCCAAAATCCGCATCTAATGAAATGATTACCAGGAATAGGAGAGCGGTTCAGTGAAGCAATATTCGGAGGGTGACCTCCTAGCATTACGATGGCTGGACGATAGCACCCGAAGGTCAGTTAAACTGTTCGGAAACTCGCCGGCTTTCCAATTAAGTAAAGATCCTGAACCCCGTGGGGGTCAGCCCACGTAGTTGACCGTGAGTTTAACACTACATAAATCGCAGCCCCGTTTTATTGGTCCTTGATCTAATTACCTTCCGATGCTTGACCGCGTAGTCCGTTGATCTCGACCTAGTTCGACGCGATGGTTCGACGATTATTTCGGCTCGTGGCACGTAAATCGCGGCTACGTGACCGCCGCTTATTGATCCGATCGCGGCCGCTTGAAATCGCCGACAATTTGCCAACCTACCCCACGGGAAATAAATCTTTCGATATAGTGATCTCGCGCTCCACGTTGTACGTTACGGGTTTAAACATTGTGCTTTTAATCCATAAACTGTGTCCTTGGGATGTTATCACGGCTTCTTTCACTTTACGTATCACTTTTCCCGGCGGTAACTGCTCGCGCAAACGAACATTGCGCCTTCAGTCCATCAATTACACCTTTCGAACGTTATCACGGCTCCTTTCACTTTACGTATCATTTTTCCCGGCCGCGCAGGGTAATTGTTCGCGCAAATGATAGATTGTATGTATTACAATATTCATTAGCTGAATTGTAAATTGTGTGTACCGCGAGCCCGTGCTCGTGATTAACAGCAAATTAAGCGTCGAGTAAAATTTATTGGAAATCCCATTCGGCGTGCGCGTTCCGAGCCGGATAATGCGATTATTCATTTCAATATCGCGAGTTCAAAAATATCGCGGAACGGTTCGTGAAATCCGCAGGAATTGAACGTGCGCGCGAAACGATTTCAATGTAACCTATTACCGGGGCACCGCGATCCAATTAGGACAATTATTTACAGAATGCAAACAGCGCCGCAGATGCCGCAAAATTATTCAATATCTCTGTTTGTTTCGGGGATTCCCGTTTAAAAAAGACGTAACTGGGTACGAAAAGGGGGGCAGCGGTGAAAATTATCGCGTCCCGAAATCCCGCATGCTGTTTCGTTCGCGTTTACGGTTCCGCCGTGAAAAGGTAATTGCGTTTATCGAAAGTTATTCCGGTCATAGGCAAATTGTGGAGGGTATTAGTATAGCACTATTTTTAAGTATTGTAGGATAGTAACAGGATAATGGACTGTAGCAATAAGCATAGTTTTAAGACGCAGAATATTTTACTTTAAGTTACTTACCTAATTATATTAAAATTCATACATACATCAATTTAAAAAATATCGAAAGAAAAAATTATTAATAATTTTAACACATTAATTTGCATGTAAGAATTGTAGAAGTTGAAAATTTTCAAATCTTACTGAAAACATTCTCACATATTCTCTTCGTATAGTAATGGAATTTTCTCAGATTTACAAAAATTTCTATATGGTAGATTCATAGAAAAAAAATATTGAATATCGTATCTCCAGTAACTAATTACCATGAATTTCTTTTACTGCACTTATTGACTTCAATGCTATTAAATCATCGGCATAGAAATAACTTTTCAGACTGATCTCATATAAAAATATAATTCTGAAATGAATACCGCTGTCATATAAAAATACAATTAAACACAATGAACTGTAAAGAGAAAATTTTACGATTTGTCGGCTCGTATAGTTGTTATTAATTTCCATATCGACTCATATCTTGCACGTGAAATTTGAATCAAATCCATTTCGTGTAATTTTCTGTACTCTGAAGGGTGCTTGAAAAAGAGCAGAAAGTTTCTGTCGGTAATTCGGTTGCGGGGATTCGCGATGTATACGTCAATCGTGTGAGCTAATGTCAGGGCATCGATAAACGTCCGCGGCTCCCGACAAACACATAAACAAACATTTACATTTAATTGGTGGGCCGCGTGGCTGACTAATGGCCACCCACCTGAGTTTCGAAACGTTTCGATGCGGTCGTCACTCTTCCGTGGTTCATGATCCTCGTCGCGGACGCGGCTGGAAAAAAATTGCTTTCGCATCGAAATCGCGACAGTTCAGAAAAAAAATTAATCGTCGCGTAAGGTGCGCCCGATTCGCGAGTTAATATCAAACTCTCATTAGCTTAAATCAAACCTACAATTTTATTTCTTGTTCATTATTTTATTTATCATTCTTCCTATTATTATTTTTTTATTTTTTCTATTTTATTTATTATTCCTTCTATTCTTGTCTTTTATTCATTATTCTTTTACTTCTTAAAGTTTACGAAATTATTTATATTTATTTCCGCTGCGAAATTCTGAATGTAAGTATTCCACGATCGAGAGCAAAAATCGAATGCATAGTTCTCGGGATAAATTGTGTTAGAACGGCAACTCTAATTGATTTTATTGATACGTTAATTCCTCATCTCCTTCCAACGATCGTAAAAATATATTGCAACATGGGAAGATTTACGCTTCCAAATAAAATATTTCGCTCGATTGTGCTAACTCTTTCCGGGCCTTTCATCGACAATTAAAATCTCCTTGACATTAAGCATTACACTTTTGTTCGTTCGTGACGTTAATTTTAGAGATGATAGAATCGCGAGTGGTTCGAAAGTTCTAGCCATCTCTGTTAATTATCGAAGAGGAAACACTCGAGGTGTACGTGTGTGCGTAGAGCCTGGAGACTAGGATACGTGACCGGGTCGTGACTATGCAATAACACAACGATATTTCACATCGGGATCATATTCGTTGCCGGAAGAAAAATGATGGTCACCGGTAAAACTCCCAGGCGAAATTCATTTTGACAGATTTCATACATTGAATTGATGTTTATATGTCGCGTACCGGCGGAAGATAAGCCGGCCGGGAAACTGTGGTACGACCCGGTGGTACGACGTCGCGGTGCCTCCTACGGACAAAACTTCATCCATCCTATCGACCACAATACAGATAATCCGTCCGAGGGATCAAATTCTTATAAAGGACGAGGTCAGAGACAAAGACAGTCCTTGGGTAGCTAACTTTAAGGGTTTTCATCCCTTCTTCGAACGGCGTAATATTCCGGGGGCCAGGAATATCAGTCTTCTTATAGGACAGTAACCCATCTTTTGTCGTGTTCCGTCAGAGATTGGTCGAAGATTGAAATGGTGAACCTCGGAGGGCGCTTAACTTTCTTTTGACGCGTTCAAGTTTTCCTGACAACAGAGCTGTATCGTCGGTGATCGTGGATAGATCGACGGGACTCTTCGCCGACGATTATATCATAGGAAGAATCATTTACTTTCTTTCGATGCGTTTAACTCCTTCGAGTATGATGGGATTAAAAGTATGTTACCTTTTTGATGTATTTCACAAGTACCATTCATAAATTTATATGACACATTGGGACTATTTGAGCTGCGTTCAATAAAAATAAATCTAATTAAATACTATTATTTTTTCCTATTATTTTTATTATTATCCACCCTGTATATACATAATATCGAACTCTTATTACTATTCAAAGCAGAACAAGTTACTCATGAAAATATGTATCATTTTTCAAATAATGAATGGTACTTAATACAATTGCATTTATTCATTAAAATAGGATACCCTGTATATGAAAATATTTATTTTGTCCACGAAATCGAGTAACGGTTTAATATCTGCTGTATTATTCTAAACGCAAATTCTAAATGACAATTTTTCGATCGCGCCTGGTTAACAAGCACGGCACGACGAATTTGTTTGAACCGCTCAATTACGGTCTCCCCCTCGAAGGCACGGGCTCGACGTGGCATTATTCAGATCAAAATATATTTTAGCCATGTTCCCATGACAGCGGCGCGTCGTCTGGGACGGCTCACTTTCCTAAAGTTCATTTCCGCCTGCGGCTCAGAATTAGACGCTAACGAATCTTTACGTCCCACCTTTCGCCGCGCAGTCTTCTATGTCAACGCTGCCGGCAGATTTCTAGCGTTGTTGGCCTCTCTCAGGTCGGTCGCGTGAAAATGAGAAGCATTTTCGTTACTGCCGCTGGAGGAAGCTCCCTCCCCTCTAGGGTTGCGCCGCGCTACGAATTATTGCGTTAAACCACGTAACTAGGGGCTGAACGTGTACGTAACTCGGTGCGTATTAACGCGCGACACGCGGCAGTTTCTTGCGAGAACTTTGGAATCAATCAGCGCCCGGCACGGATGCATTCGAGAGAATTAATATCATCGTCGTCGTCGTCGTCGTCGTCGTCGCGAGCGACATCCGCGTCGCGGCTTAACCCGTTTAATGTCGTGAAGCTTGTTCGACTTCGAGTTCGTTCGGGAATAGAAAAGGACGCCGGTAGCAAACCCCTTGCCCGGGGCTATACCTATAGCCAACTCCTAATACAGTTTTGCTTAGTAGGAAATCATTTTTATTATACGATTTTCACGAATTGATTTTTAGCCAGGTAATCTGTAAGCAGGTGTGTCCAACGTTCGGGTAACGGACTTCCTTCGAATTTTGCACATATTTAATCCTTTGATGTCCCTTCTCATAGGACATCGTAATTCTAGTATACCACTCAGATGTCTCTTCTCATGGGATATTTTAGGTTATTATTGATTATCATTATTATTGACGGGGGATTAAGTTATTTTATGTATTTATATGCAGATCGCTTCTCCAACGCTATAATTGTCATAATAATTTCAGAAAACTCCATAAGAACATATGTTTTGTATTTACTTAAGGGAGTACCGAGCGTCTCTTATTTCTTATTTCTATCGGCGCTGTACCCAGTCAATAATACAGGCTTGAATGAATCCTTACGTGTCTCAAAGAAACAGATACCCTGTGTAAGCAAGATTGCTTTGTGAAAATTCTCGAAAGGGTATAGAAGTTTAGCTCCATAGTGAAATATTTCACACGACGTTAAAAATTGCATCTATGTTTGTTTTCTATAAAATAAACAGCCGAAGTTATGGTCCCGTTCAATTAGCACCATATTTCTCGTACATTTTACGGTTCTCGAGCACCTTTCCCGCTCACAATTAATATAGCAAACAGAAGATATGCTTCAGAAATATTTTCTCCCACAATAATATTTTTCCTCGAAACTCCTCCATTGAATTCAAACAAGCTGCTCCGATCGGCTGAATGGTAAAGCACACAGAAACGATAGAGCGATAATTGTATAGAATTATAGAGTTTTATCATTGGTCGCGATGACTAGAAAAATTTAATAGCTCGAATTCATTTTTGTATTAAGAATTTTTCCAGAAATATTTCGTAGACTTCTTGCATGCAAATTAATGTATTAAAATGATTAATAATTCTTTCTGTCAACATTTTTCAAATTAATATAGTCTAATAACAATTAGGAAAGGAGAGACAGGGCCAAGAATCTTTTTTTTCACATCACACCTTTTAGCACAGGGAAAAATCAAAGGACATTTTTTGCTCTCCTAATCTTTGCGTATATTATCTCTATGAAAATGCCCAACCGATAGAAGCTACCTGCACATATACGTGCTGGTAATAACTAATAATACCGTGTAGCCAATTTCGAGGTGTCACGAGGAATGGCTTCTATATCATTCGACCGTGCGGTGTACACTTCCAATTTCCAATTTCATTGTCACGGCGCACGTGGTTGTACCTACTACGTCCATTCTATACATACTGTACCGCGAATCCGTGAACGTCGCTAAATGATCATTGCATTAACCCAGACCAATAAATATTTAATAGCGCGTCGACGGCCGTGGCCGGGATTGGCCATTCCCATGTAAACTGTGCTAATTCAATCAACTATGATCAACAACGTCAGATTTTTCCCGCGTAAAAACGAAACCACCGTGCCAACCGACGTTCGTTACACTCGTTTCATTAACCGATTGTCCCGGTAAACGCGTGAAAATTGTTCTATAATACCGGGAACTGACATCCCAAATGTCCCTCGATGTCACATTTTTAATTAACATAAGCATTAAAATATATTGATACATTTTTTTTAATTTTCGTTGCTGAATCATGCATTAAAAATTAGATAGAAACGATACGAAGCGAGAATTAAAAAATGAATCTTTAACCCTCTGCACTCGAGAATTTCTTGTGTACGAAGTAACGTAATATTATTAATGCTTTTATAAAAAAATGTTTTAATTTATATTATTTTCTTATATACAAATTATTTTATGAAACCTCCAAGTGCAAAGGGTTAAATTATTATCAAATTCTTGCACTTTACATTTATCAAATTCATTCAATGGGATTTTAATTAATTAAAAATGTCCTTTAATTTATTATCCATCCCACTTGTCAATGCGTTATGTACTTCCAGTAAAAGATAAGATCGATTTAATGGATCAAGAATCCTTCCATTTCAATATCACATAAATATCCGTAAGCGAGGGGGACAAATAGGCAGTTCGCACTTACTCAAGGGCACGGTTTTTCCGCAGGCGTGTCCTTTCAATGGACTCGACGCCCGCGTGCCGGCCGGGTCAATCCGCGATTGATATAAAAGAGTTCGCCGGCGGTATCGTATCCCCCGGATTGCCCGGAAAACCCGCTAAATCACCCGTGGTGGAGGGTAAACCGAGCCGGAGATTTGTGTGCTTGTAAGCCTAGTCCCGATGTATCGCGAACGATTGGGTGGAATAAAAGGGATGCGGCGCGTCGCGTCGTGTCTGCTCGCTTCCCCCCCAAGCCGATATCTTTTTCCGGAGATCGTGTCTTTCGCTACGTGATCTCGTCGCCGGCCCTATTAAGTGAAACTCGTTCTGTCTACATTTAAAAACAGCTGTTCCTCTCGTTGGATTTTTTTGGGTCTTTTTCTTAATTTCGTACAACTGACTCACGTATGTTTTCTTATTTTTTGTCAAACTTATAATTGAAATTGTTGTACAAATTTTGTATCGTCAATGTATTAATTAAAATTGACCACGTTTGATTATAAAAAACAGTATGTTCTTTAAGCATGTGACTTAGCTACATTTTTTATTCCTTTTCCAAACTTACAATTCCAATTGTGTCATCAATAAAATTAATTAAAATTGTTTGAGTTTAATTATGAAAACCTTACCCATTTTTTTGTCAATAGAAAAATCTGGGTTTATAATTAAATCGTTTGAGGTTAATTTGAGCAGCGTATAATTTATGCATAAAACGAGCGTTTGAAGACGACCGCGCGGCTTCTCTCTAAATCGGTGATCGAAGGATTCGCAGGGGTTGGTGGAGCCAAGAACGCGAGGGAGCAGAAACGGATTCGCGGTTCCGCAGCCAAAGATTATCCCCTGACTGCCGTCTATACGCATTTGCCTCAGTCTGAAAGGCCAGGTAATCCTTCGTCGTCTGGAACAAATTTATCGGGGTACTTCGGGGGTAGGAGAAACGCCAAAGATTTGCTTTTCCGATTGAATCTACCCGGCGCGCGCTGCGCGAAAGAGACAGCGCCGCGCAGAAAGAGCCTGAACGATCGAACCCGGTAGGAGGAGGTAGGTAAAGCGTCTTTCGACGCTCGAACGATCAAAGTCGAAGAAACTCGTAATCACCAAAGGATGCTCCCTTATGGATTTCTTATTCGGATTCAATTTAAACCCAGCCGACTGCGTGATCCACGGAAAGGAATTGGCATTATCGCGGACAATCGAGTTTTTTTGCTCATTGGTTCTCTCGACCGACCCTAGAGACGATTAAACACTTTTAATCGTTCGGGAATCACATGGCAAGGCAAGAATCATATGAATTGGCATTGTCGCGGGCAATCGAGTTCCTTTGGTCATTGATTTCCTTGACCGACCCTTGAGACAATTATTAGGTTGGGAAATAAGTTCGTAGCATTTTTATATTCTTCTTTGTTTTACCATTTTTCTGCTGCTTAACAAAGTGGATAATATACATCCGATAGAGCTCTTTCTGTTCTACGAAACTGTGCTAATCGTCTTTTTGAATGATTTAATTTTGTACTACTTTTGAGGCTTAGAAGTGGAATATCGAGGAGGTAAAAGGCAACATTTTCGACACCTGCTCTTCTGGAAAGCTGCTGAAGCAGCCTGGGACATTTGCAACGTATACGGAGAAGATGTCATAGGCGAGTCTACAGCATGGAAATGGTTTGCAAAGTTAAAAAATGGCGATTTTGACATCGACGACACGCTTCGCAGAGGAAGACCTTCTGCATTCCACGAAGAATGTTTCAAAGCACTTTCGAAGAAGAACGATCACTAAACAAGTCATGAATTAGCCGAAAAAATGCACTGCGATCATAAAACGATTCTCAATCACCTTCATATTTGATAAAAACGCTACGAACTTATTCCCCAACCTAATAAATACCTTTAATCGTTCGGGAATCTTATTACAAGGCAAGAATCATATGACGCGAGTAGAATGTAAAATAACATGAAAACGCAACTCTCTCGGGAGCGGTAAGCAGCCGGGCGCTGAGAGTCGATATCTTGTTTCATTTCTACCGGTCATTTGCCATCACGAAGCGGCGTCACAATCGCGAAGTAATCAAAACATTAATGCTCCAAACTCAATCCTGGAGAAACGCGGGTCATACAGTTCTGATGAAGCGGCGAGCTATCAGATTTCCGTCCAGAAGGAGAACAGTAAAGTTTGATAGCGGACAACCGTGAAATCAGAAAACCGAAGGCAACGCATAGCGTCGTTGTGTATGTACACGTGCATCGGTACGTGTATGGAACGCTATCGGTTTACGGGTAAGAGAGAGTGAGAGAGAGGGGGGGGGAGGGGGGAGAGGTCGGACCAGTTGCTCGATGGAATGGTCTTCTGCGACAGTACGAGGTAATATCTTCCCAGCGCCATATTGCTGATTAACATATGCATCCAATACTCTCAGGTTTGCTCAAATGCAAACACGTCAGGCCGTCAGGTATCTCTACCCGTAACGTTGCATAAAGCTCTGATGCAAACGGCATATTAAAGGTCGACTTATCCGGCTGTGAAGCAGTTCGCGAACTATCGTCCCCTACGGCAAAAGCATCGCTTCGAATCACCCCCTATAAATGATAGATAAAGTCCAGACTCGCCATGCGAGCTTCCTCTCTGCCGTTCGTCCGTGAACGTTGAAACAAGCACGTTAATCAATATATTTAGTTTCACGATACAAAAATGTTGATGTCGAAGACATTGCCAACCAACAGAGAATGTATAGGGTCAGAGTGAGTTTTCCCTAGAGGGACAAAATCCGAGAGAATTACTACACCTTTATCCTAGCCTTTCAATGTTACAATTTGTCCTGACCCTGTATAACAATCGCGTGGCCGGTAAGAAGACAATATCGAGAAATTGTGAAACACGGGAAAGGTTGGCGCAACTACGGGAAAGAAGCGAAAGTATCCGTAGCACGAGATGAAACTATATTTAATTCTCGCACCCACTTTGAAGCGAATTCGTAGCTGGCTTTGACGCCCTGCTAATCCAGGCGTCCAGTCAGCATAGAAGACTCCCCCGGGGTCGCTTGGTCGGTTCAACGAAAAGAGAAGCAGCCAGAGAAAACGCGGAGAAAAAGGAGAGAGAGGGTAGCGGAAGGTAGTAGGCGCTCGGGTGGCGCGGATGAACGCGGGCGAGAGGAAGAGAGCCGGACCGCGCGCGGGTGGCCGGCGGGAGGGGTCGGAGGTGGTCGGAGGGGAATGGCGCAGAAGGTATGGACGAAAGGCAAATGAACGAGTCGCTCCATGAAAGGAACTCGTACAGAATCCGGGAAACCCCATACGAGGTCCCTGCGACATGAGCCACCCGGCGACTAATTGGAATTCGTCTGTGGCAGTCGAAGCAAGGCTTTCTATAATTGAGACGTGGCCAGACCTGCAAAAAATCCAGAAAGGGGGAAAGGATGCGCTCCGGCCGCTGTCTCGCGGAGAATCCTTTTCCTCTCTTTTGAACGGAAGTCAAAACTTTTCGGAGGGATGATCCGGCCGCCCTCTGCGCATCCGTTACCCGGTGTACGTACGTGCGTATCTCAATATCGTACGAACGCAAAAACTGATCCCTACCTAGGCGGAGGGTCTTTACCGGTAATGTAAATTTTTAAACTACTGTGATGAAACGTTTTCTGCCTACCCCCGATATCCTTGCCTAAGAGGCGAACTACTTACCGGATTTGTTCCTGAACCGATTACGTTATTTCTTATCGGGACGAAATCATGTTCACGAAATGCAGATATTGTAACGATATCTATTTTGTATCTACGCGTGCAATGTAAATTTTTAAACCACTCTGATGAAACGTTTTCTGCCTACCCCGATATCCTTGCCTAAAAGGTAAACTACTTAACGAATTTGCTTCCGAACCGATTACGTTATTTCTTATCAGAACGAAATTACGTTTGCAAAATACAGATATTGTAAAGATATCTATTTGTATCTACGTGTACATCGCGATGTATCTTGAAAATGGTCGGTACACAGGGTGAGCTGAGATTTTCGAGTTTCTTTAAAGTTCGTTTCAACCGTAACATTCAGTGATAGAACAAATAAGAATACTTAAGTATTCAAACTAGGAACATCCAGAAACGCGGATACAAGAGACAAGCAAACCAGGGCAACCGTGAAAGCTCTGTCCCTCTCTTTCTCTCGCGCGCGTCGTTTCCGTCCCGCTTCTTTCCGCAACCCCTTCGCGCACTGTTTTCCTTCCTTCCCCCCTCCCCCCTCCAAACATCCTGGTACATTTGAGGAAAGACCGCGATAATAACGCAGCAAGAGAAACATAGAAGCAATTGTAAAATTAATTAAGAGACTGGGAAAATAATTAATTTTTCTAATAATTCTTGCAGCCGCGCTGCTATTTTCCCAACACGCGGCCGCAGCGTCGAGCCCCGAGCCCACACCCACCCCTCTCGAGGAGGGACGAAATAATTTCATAAGGGGTAGCTTGAGAACCGCACCTACATTTGCGAAAACATATCTCCTTTTCCACCACCTTCCTCCGTATTTGACCACGTCCAACCGCAACAAAGATCCCCGGCCGTCCCTCCCATCACCCCCTCGCCCTGATATCTTTCTCGGTCCTCTCCTTTCGCCCGGCCCCGCCGCGCACCGTCTCTATCTCTTACCCCTTCGCTGGAAAAGGGGTAAGGGAGATTATATACGTGTATGTATAATGTATATGGAAACGAATTCTCGCCGAGAGAAAATTTCTGCATTGGTAATTTCAGCCTTACACCGTGCGAATGATTATATCTACTCGCGCAGAAGTTCTCGTTTACGTTGCAGGCATTCGTTTCCCATTTCTGCCTATAAATTTAACGAGCCCCCGAAGGTCGCTGACAATTCGATGTATAAAATTCTCGTCTCTGACGATTTTAAGAGATCATGAGATTGTCTCCATCCGGAAATCAATATTTTGATAGTAATGGATTTGCCAGAGCGAATGGTCCTTAGATAACAGTTGTCGAAAAATGAACGAAGCGAGTCTGATAGATCTCTTAATTAGTATTAACGATCAATAAATTTAACAAGCCCCTGAAGGTTGTTGACAATTCAATATATAAACTTTACGTCTCTAACAAATTTAAGAGATCATGAGATTGTCTCCATTCGCAAATCAATATTTTGATAATAATGGACTGGCCAGAGTGAACGGCCCTTAGATAACAGTTGTCGAAAAATGAACGAAGCGAGTCTGATAGATCTCTTAATTAGTATTAACGAGCAATGAAAATATGAATACGTTCCGATGGAATTGAGATGTGGCATCGGCGCTAAGCCGCGGTCGAGTGCACCGGAAACGGAAACGTCCGGGGCCCTCCCGCGTGTTTGATCATTGTGTTATACGGTTCCCCTGGCGCACACTTGCCATAAGTGTATTTTGAAATTTCGCTCGTTGTAATAATCTTCCACTGGCGGGCACGGAGCGAGCGAACGAACGAACGAACGAACCTGCGTAGTCCGGGCGAGCGCGCGTGGTCAAACGTATTTTCGCAACCGGGGGTACGCCGGACAATTTCTCAAGGTGTGCGTGGCACGGCCGCGTGCACGTACACGGCAACGTACAGAAACGGTCGTGCAGGTGTGGGCGAGCCGTAGAAACCCGTAGTTTGGTCAGTCAGAGAGCATAAAGGCTCTCGAGAAATTAATTCTCTTGCGGACTCGTACACACCGACGTGCCGGCTGCCCGGACCTGTACACACGGGCACACGCGTACACGAAGGTGTGGGCCGCGAACGCGGAACGCGAGCGCGAACACGTAGCTACGTGTTTTATTATTGAATGGCCTCCTTCCAGGACTGCGAATCAACTTCGCAATTGGTTTATTATAATTTCATTGTGTTTTCATTACCCGGGTTAATTTGCGCACGACCCGCATGTCTCCCTTTATTACCAGACCCCCTGAGGTCTTCAAACGCACGCACACTTGGATTCCGTCGCGTCCGTTCTTTCCTGCCAGGAGAAATCTCGTTGACAGAGAATAGGACGTACGGACACGCGTATTATTTAGAGTGGCTAGCGCACCGGGTGAAATAATACCGCTGAAGGTGCCAGCGAAATTACACGTAGATTATTTTTCTACGCCCGCGTGAAAATCAGTTTTTATTAGATCCGGTACCTTATGCAAATGAGGTTTTACTTTTACATCAATTTCACGCTAATCCTACCGACAGATTTTTACATTTTTACATTCAAATGCTATTTAGTATCTTCTAAAGTTCATTTCTTGATTACGAATCGTATGTGCAATCTTTCACGCCTCTAATCAAAAAGTATTTATTTAGTATTTATATTAGTATTTTAGCTTGGCGCCAGTCTAAATTACGAGTTCAATTTTAACAATACGATAATGTCATTTTAGCCATTTTTCTCCCTCTCCTACTGCATTTCCCCTTAAATAAAAAGTAACACCTACTGTTAAGGGCTGAACAGACTACGGTCTAAAAGCCATCCTGACCGAGTCCGAGATCGGGTACATTGGATGAAAAAAAAGATTCCTAATAAAATTCCATGAAACGACAAGATTAGCCCGTTTTAGGTCTCGTATAAATCAGCTTGAATCGTGCCGCGTCCTCTCGGCTTTAAAAGCTGAAAAAGGGTTTGGCAAAATCTGAATGCAAATCGTTAAACGCGATCCGAAGTAGCGGCACACATGTCAATTTGTTTACACGGCGAATGCAGCAGAGAAGATTCAGGATAGGAGGAAACGACGACCCCCGGCGAACGTGTCTGATTCTACGTGCCGCGCGCTAAAATCCGGCCAGGCGAACGATCTACCTTCTTCCTTTTTCATTGGGAGAGGCGTGTTACTGTTCTGTCGTTCTTTGACACCCGGTTACGTCAAACAGGGGCCGGCGGGCAACGGCGCGCACGTGAACAGGAACGAAAAAAGCACGTCGGGTGCCACGCGAGGGAAGCGAAGAGAGGAGAGAACGTGGCACGAGGGAGAGGAAAAAAATAGGTTCGAGGTGAAGCCTTTTGATTGACTGTTTGAACGATTTTTGCTCGGCCGACTACGCTGCCGGGCTGGCATTGATTATCGCTTATTGAATTTGTATGCCAGCAAGGGATGCTACGGAGGGGTTGGCCCAAAGTCGCCATCAAGGGATGCTGCTCGTAAAACGCTTTACTCTCGCGCATCGACCTGCCCAGCCCACCTACGTTCGCTTTCCTCTCGAAAATCCGGCGACAGTGAGATGTCACCGAAGAAACTGGCACCAGCCGATGCTGTTAACCTCACCGCTAATCCTATACCTTTCGTATATTTAACAAATATATAATATATATAATTTAATGAGGAAAATTTTCTATACTACAATTTTTCCTCATAATTTATAATATATTCATGTATTTTATCTTAATTTTTACTGGAGATCTTACTCGTACAATATTAAATATCAAAATGTCTAACTAAACTAAAGACTGACCAGGTATCCAAATCGGTAATACGAGAGAGCAAATGGGGAAGAGAGGGTTGATATGAAAATGACAGTACAAACGAAGCTTCTTTTCCAATCGACTGGGCATCGGCGTGTCAATAAACGTCCCGTTTCACTCACTGTTTCCTAGGACAGTACTCTTTAGAAAATTACTATGCTTCGGGGTAATCCCTGGAGACATTCAGCGTACATCGCACAGAGAAATATTTTGCCTGACCGAAGAGGTAACCCCGTAACTGTTCTCTCTCGTTCCTTGTACCCGCGAACCCTTTCCCATCCCTTTTCTCTCTCTCTCCCTCTCTCACCCTCTCGCCCTTCTACCTCTTTATCTGGCTACCACGCATCCCTCCCCGCATTTATGCTTACATGCTTTGTCCGGCTCGCGATGTATCTCTGAATTATTGAACGACACGGGGATCAGCCGTACATAGCAACGCCTCTCGAGTTTTAAGTGGCTCAACTTCGCGAAGTAATTTCACTCATTAGAAAAATAGAAAATCGTTAGAACCGTCGATGCGTTCAAATATTTTAAACACGGTGAGTCAAGAAATTATTGGCACATCTTTTAAAACGAAATTACTTTTTTCTAAAATTTTTATTGGTCAGAACTGCGAAGAAAAAAGTGAACGTTGCGTTTTTTAACTTTCTTATTAGAGTCCTCAAGATATTTATATGTTATTTAATAGGATTTTGATAGAGTTTGTCATGAAATTTCGAAATAGAATTCAATCGACTAAAAACTATCGATTAATTAGTCGATAGTCTGTTACGATTAATCACTAGATAGTCGATAGTTCCCGTCACTAATAAATAATAAATAAATTGAGAAACATCACGATTAGACATTTGTCACAGGAATTCGCGTTCGGGTACACACAGTCTTCCGTCACTGATATCAATTCTCCGATTTAGAGTACCCGATCAATCTGGCGGCGGGGTCCGAAAGTCATGATTTCAAAAAAAAGCTCCACTCACGCTGTTCGTTCTAACGGGCATATATCTTCATCCGAAAGATAAACGAACGCTTTATTCGGTGATTCGACTCGGGCGAAACGGGCATCGGGACAGCCGGCTGGCCCCCTTTTTGCCATGTTTTTTCCCGCGGAAAAGTCCGAAAATATTTATAGAGGGAATCAATATCGTAGTTTGCGACGCACGGGGAAAAATCAAGATGAATAGGACGGGGAGAAATCGCGTCGCCCGCGATAACCACGGGGAACGAGCGTCACCGGCGCACTTTCCCGCAATTTGACCAACAATATGCAATAATATTAAAATTAATGGCATGGCCTTCGTAAAAACATCGGCGCGCGCGCTAACCTACGCGTCTACCGGAAAGAGATAGGGACAGGTGTACGTACGTACGTACAACCGGTGTACCGTGCCGCAACACTTGGCGATATATGCAGAGAGAAAGATGAACCGGGCGGAAGGGCGTTAGACTGCAAGGGAGCATGACGGGCTCGGCCGCGGAAAGAGACACCGCTCGTTCGCGGGGTGGGCGGAATCGGGAGAGTAATAGTACCGCGAGAGCCCACTCGTAATAATCTCCGCTAATTTAGCTTCTGGAATACGGTAACTGTATCGTTAATATTCTGAATCCGTTTAATAATGGATGTTGATGCGCCATTTGGGCCGATGAGATTTCGGGCTGGAGTTCGAGACTGAAGTGGACCCAGGCATTGCCCTTTGGTTCCGCGACGGCCTGATGCTGCCTCGAAGATAAGCGCGTATATCCTGCGCGGCTCGCTCGTTTATAAATATTACATCGATTCCACTACGCTCTCTCGCTCTCTCCGCCCGTTTCGTTTCAAACTGTTTTCACGCGTGATGGCCTCCTTCGCCCGTTCTTCGGGGATTCGTTTTCGTTACGCATTGGAAATTGAGTTTTAATGAATTCATTCTGCGAACTAAACTAAGCTCTTTTAATCCCCTGTTTGTTGCACGGATCAGACGCGGGCATTGTGCTCGCGCGATCCGTGAACCTAGAATGATACGCGCTTCCGTTGACCGTAATACTAATTGCCTCGCTAACAATTTTGCATTGTTTCTTTGTCCGTTTGTTATCTATCGAACGCTGACTGTTCAACTGGCTCTGAAGTACGATACCGGGGCGAACCTGTAATTACGTGTAACATTCATTTCGGCTGCTTGATTGTTATCATTGTAATATCGGCATCTCGTTAATTTCGTTATTTATATTCTGATTCGTTTCAATGGGAATCTCGTTACATACGTTCAGGCATACAGTGGGTTAAAAGAGTATTGCCACATTTTTTAAAACGAAATTACTTTTTCACTGGTGAACCGAAGAGTATTAATTTTTTGTAAGAACTTAGGAAGATTAGTTTATTATGCAATGGACAACAAATATTTGTTCAACATGTTTGTTGTTCGGAATAACGGAGAAGAAAGTAAATTCATTAGGCAGTTAAATATCTGTAGATGTTAGCATCACTGTAGGATTTCAGAGATCTGTTTTACAACTACAGGCCCCTTGAGGCCCCTTTTGCCTACCGTGCTGTAACATAGGGACTGGCACTCTTTACTAATCTCTCCTCGGTGACTGTATTGCAAATAAAAAGCGCTCTGTATTATCGATGCTTGTCGAGAGTCACGTGACTACCCTAACTCGTCGATAAAATATTTTTTAAGACACGTGGACGCGCGTCATGAAAAATTTTCCTGAAGCAATCAATGGACACAGACACAAAGCTAATATCGCATTCGTGTAATGATCCCAATCCGTTGTGGTCACAGTTTTGAAACGATTTCGTGGAAGATCACCCTCTGTAACAGATTCCGTAGCAAATCTAACAAGACGCATATTTCTCCCCCCGTGACATTGGCCGCTGGCGGTGATAGCCACCAAGTGGCTTTTTATCGAGTCAATGCGGCATCCCCGGGCCGTTTTATTGGACGGGAGGCATCGCTTTTCCGTGCCGATTTCGACTTTTTTCATGTGGAGGTAATCTCTGCCGGCGCGAAGGGTGCCCGCCGCAGTGGGAAGGAAAAAGACGGACTGCTCCCCTCGGCCCTTCGAGACCCCGGAAGACCAATTCCGCGATACGAATACGAGTAGGAAATATATGGATATTCCGTTTTAAAGGATATAAAATGACCTCGAGATGGTGCTCTTTATAGACACGTTGGAACGTTGCACCTCCGGCGGTATATAAACGTTATGTACGTTCGTAAATTTTCTCCTAACATCCAGATTGGTTGACAATCTCCAACACGTTCCACGGAGATACAGAATGGCGCAATCAGTTCAGAGACAAACGTGTAGAATAAATAAAAATATAGATAAATCTCAATGTTTCAATATCTTCCAGATCTGATAAAATCTACTTGAGAACATTCGTAATTTTATTTGTTAATATAAGTAATCGATCGACCGATTTGGAAAAATTCTCGCTTGAACTACTTGTGTAGAAGTATAACTCATAATATTTTTATTAGATTTCATCTACTAGAACCAGAAATATTAATCGTAACGTATATTGGGTTGGCGAGAAAGAAATTTCGGATTTTTAGTATAAAATAACATTCAACGTTACAAGTGTCAACTAACAACTGTCAAAAGACAAAAATTGTAACACTTTGATAAAGGCATAACAAAACAATAAACGTTGTTTCATTTGTACAAAGTGAAATTACTTTCTTGCCAATGTAACAAAATCCGAGTCTCGGTGGCCTTCTTGGTTACTGATGATCGGACAGGAAAGGGGCGGCTTTCACTTTTGACCGACATCGTCAACCCTTGATTTTTCGCGTCCCGCTGCGAGGCGAAGAGCAAAACCGAGTTCAGATTTATTCCCCGCCGTTGCCTCTGGAGGCCGTCCGCCTCGCGCTACCTCCTTCACCCCTGTCGCCGGTCGATTCTCCTCCTACGTTGGGCTTTATTGACCCTTTATACATCTATTTGTTATGCCGTGGCCCTTTGTGCGACGGTAGACACGAATGGAGGGGCTCTCTCCCGGTGTACTCTCCGAGGCCCGAGCTCTCTCCCCTGGCTATATTTGACCAGTATTATAAAAATCAACCGACCGATTTCCTACGTAAAATATTACCCCCATGCATCCCTGAATATTTTATCGTTGTCCACCCCGGCGGCTCACCCCCGCCCGGGACCGATTCCTCCTCTCCGCTATCCCCGTTCTCGCGGAGGGGAAGGAACAAAGAGCGGCGGAAGGAAATCGGTGAAGGGAGCGGCACGCGGTTTGGTTTTGCTTCGACGCGTGCTCCTCTTACCGAATGCGATCTTTCAAAGGAAACATTCTTGCGGTCAATATGGAATCTTCTATAGATTCTCGCAATGTTCAGTTAAACAGCCTCGTTCCATACGTTTTTTCTCTTTCCATAATAATCAACCTGTTAACAATTATTTTCTAAAAGATTGTCAACAATTTTCAATCTTTTCCATTCCTGAGTTTTGAACTTAACCCTTTGCACTCGGAACGATTCTGGACGTTGGCTATCAGCTACTCAGCTATTTAAATACGAATAATTTGACAAATTTAAGAAAGTAGATGCCACCTGTTTTACAAAATAATTGTTATATACAAATATAATATAATCATTAAATATATTATCGAGTAAATTAAACTTAATTACTATAAAACGATACATAAATTTAAAATTAATTAAAAATCATTGAAAGCAATAACGAATAATAATTTTAATACATTAACATGTATGTAGAAAATTCGACAAATATTTATAGAAAAATTCTTGGAGTGCACAGGTTTTATTTAATGATACTATATATTGCAATATATGGAATTAAATATTGCAAGTATATATTGTATATAAATTTGAATATAATTAACTATTGCACGGAATATATTGCACGAGAGGAAAAACGTGGAACGGCGTAAGGGACGTGGTAACAACGTGACGATCCCGCCGAGCCAGGTATCTTTACGCGGACGTTTTCCATCCCAAGAATGGACCATTAAACGGCACGGGACAAGATTCCAATCTACGACGCGTGTTCTCAGGTTCACGAGAACAACGCGGCGCGGGCTCGCGCGGAGGATCGTATTCCTGTAGGACACCGGGGCTACTAATCTAACAGAATTATAGACGGTGACGGTGGCTAATTGTCTATCTATATCGGGGTTGACGTAGGTGTGTCTCAATGTTCCCTCTCGTATGCCGCTTGTATATGCGTACATTGTATTGTAGCAGAATCCGAGGCTAGACCGTCCGTCAGCTCTCTCACGGAGCGACTCCCTCGCTCGCATAATGGCCGGGCTGCGTACGTGCATTCCTAATAATGAAGACAACGATAAATCAACGCGGAGAATACGGCCGCGGATGTGCGCCGAATATCCTATGCATAATATCGCGTCATTATCTGCGACCACTGTGCTGCTCTCCCTGTGCACGCATGGATCTCTGACTCGACTTTGCCGTGGACCCTAACAATCGAATTACACCGGGCCACATGTCCAGTTGTAACCTCTCGCTCCTCCACCTGCTCCTCCGGCCGGCTCCTACCGAGGTAATTATTAACAAGCCATTTTTCGGGCCCCACGTAATTACGTTTCGCTG
>SHCU01001229.1:16341-26396 GCA_004307685.1 Ceratina australensis | reverse complement strand
TTCTGCTAACATGAAAACGTTGCTTCTCATACTCCCATATCTCATATTGATTACAGCCAATTGGAGTATCATGCGAGTCGAGCGCCCATGACGGGGAACGCGGGTCGACGAAAGGCCAGGCGGGCTCGACTTTAATTAGAATAATTAACGAAGCAGCTCGATGATTATTCCACGTTCGTTACCCTCTCGTCTGTCCGTGTGTTTTCACGAACGATGCGTCGGGCGTCCTGTCCTTGCTGGAATTTGCTTGAGAAAAATCGCCGTAAGGTCTCTCGGGCCGATTTCAACGCGGCGGATAAATAAATGCGGTAAGAAAAAAGGAACGCGTAAAAGAATGGAAAGAGGATCGGTGTCGAGCAACAGGCAGTGCCGCATTCTGGCGTCGTGTCGCATGCAAATATCCTCGGAGAACTGTCCGTTCCAGGTGGCACGCACGCCGATCGCCCTTTCCTGTCCGTTTCGGCTCGTTTCGTCCTTCCTAATAGTTTGCGGCGCGTCTCGGGAGGACAGTCGAGTTAAAATATTAACATCGACTGCTCCGAATGACAGAAATTAGCGAGCGCGTTCCCTGGATCGGTACTTTACAACTGAGTTTATGGCTCGTCGTACGCGAGTTCAGCAGGAATGTTCATGCAGATCCTCAGCGGAGATTATGTAATTAGAACCGTACGTGAAAATATTCTCTAATTTAGCTGTTTTATTGTACTGCTCGCTAATTATTTTCAATATTTCTCAGCGTCACGTACGATACTGTTTCGATGTATAGTAAAATAAAAAATAAAGCGAAATTTTGTCGCTAGCCGATTCGAATGCGCAGGGTGATATTGTTTTTACGATGTACAGCCTACGCCATCAAATGAAAATTTAAACCCCGTGTGCCGCATGCATAAGCGCAGTCCAGGCCGAGCGACCCCGAATCATCTACGTAAATATCCGATTTATACGCGGATTCCCCCTTCTGGCGAACGACAGATTCGAATCGATCACATGCAAATCGACACGGCCTGCTCTTTCCCCGCGTTTAAAGCGTATAAAACACGTACCGCGTTTAACGACGATTAATTCGTTACGAACAATACCGATTGGAAAGCGTAAAAACGCGTCGCGTAGAAAGGGATGTTAGTTTCGTCGAATAATTGTTGCGAGTCACCGGGGATAAGTAAAGTATGAAAATATGAAAGCGCGAGCGATTCGAATAGGATCCTTGACGCGAGATTCGATCGCGATAACGAGTCCTATCGTTAATAATTCTCGGAGCCATGTATCAAGCGAGATACGATATCGCGTGACTCAGCCATTGTTGTCCTGAAAAGCTTCGGATAGTCCTGACCTGCCATCACCAGCCACTGCTTTCGACCTTCGAGCATCGACGGTGCAGTGGCCCGAGGTGAACCGCATCCACCGCCGCGTGAGAGGACTTTTTAAAAGCGGTGCGCGGCCCCGTGATTAGCGCTTTTGTTGGTGTTCCCTTAAAAGCGATGCAATTGATCCCGCGGCTAGATAACAAACGCATTGTCGAATCGATGACTCGGCCGAAATCGTTAATGAATGTATACTACGCGGCTCTCAATTAAAATTCCTTCGTAACTCCATTAAAAATCCTTGCCCCCCCCCCCCGAGATGTTCAACGGCGCATAAGAATACGGACAAAGAACGAGTAATGGACGAATCGGGCTAATAAGAAAGTGGAATTTTTTCGGAACGAGATACTAAGTTATCGCATATTGCGTTGAACATTGAGAACGTTCCCGATGCCGATCGCCGATGGGAGCTGTTCTAAGTGAAACGCTTTTGCCGATTCCGAATCCCATTGACAGGCAACATTCCTGACGTTGCCTCATTGCCTCGGGGTTTCACGTGCGCGAAACCACCAGTTTTCCAAGAGTACACCGGGGAAAAGTGCATAAATTACTGAGTAGTCTCTCGACTCTACTCGTACGTACGTACATAATATGAAACGAGTGTGTTGCGTCGTTTAAGCTGCCTATCTAACGAAACATTATGTAACAAATTTATTACGGACTTAATTATACAGAATATTTCTATAAAATATTCTATGAATTTGTTACAGTAACACATGATCTGGTATATAACAGAAAAGATGTTTGCTTCTTGCATTTCCAACAAGTTATACGTTGAATGTTGCTACGGTGATATATTTTACTGTATAATATAGATGTAACTTTAGCAGTTATGGGATTGGTAGTTGAAAAGAAAACATGGCGAATTGCCTCGGTATATCGAACTGCTTTTGTCTTGTGAATAACGTCGACAGTGTTGAACTTCCAACAGTCCCAAGCATTGTATCATACGTGTACGTACATATGTACACGTGAATAAATTCATTCGTTCGAACATTTTACGATAGAATCCCGATAGACAATTTAAATATTTTATTCTGAGGTCGTTAAATTCGTTTGCGTTTACCCGATCTGTTGCGCGTACGTAACACTGATACTGTGGAACAGGTCAGATGTAAATGGAAACCTCAGGTCATGCAATTTACCGCGCCCAATCTCGGGCTTAACGTCATCAAACGATAATACGACCACACGCGCGAGGTTAGGCCGGCGTACCGAGTACGCACGAAAAAGATCGCGGTAGCCGGGTTTAGCTCTTGGTCCGTGGCAGTTTAACAATGGTCGTGGATCACCCGGTATAGCAGCTGTGTGCGCGCGGCTCGCGGAGCACCCCGGACAGCCTTGGGCCCGCGGTTATGATGTTCTTGTTATTAATTTGTTTTGCACGCTGCCCGCAACACATCGTGCGGAAACCAGTTTCTCAAGACGTATAGGATTACCGGCGCGGTACAACCTGAAGAACCCACCGACAGCTTTCGGACGAGTAACGCTACGGTGCAGCACGGACACGACGAAAGCTTCATTGTCCGTAGGTACACCGCTGTTCATAAGTTTCAAGACGCGTTACCGTAAGACGAATCCAGTGGTATCTCATAAGAGCACGATGAATAAATTAATATTTTTTGTATTTCAACGAGTAATTAGAAGCGACGTTTTTATTCATGGCTAATACCTGCCTTCCTTCATTGTAAATTCTGTATCAAAATGCATTTCCATATATTTTATAATAGATTCTAATATAATTATTTATAATTTGTTTTATGATTCGCTACAGAAGTACCATTATTCAATGACTTATAATTAATGTGGTCTTTCGCCTGAAATAATATCTGCTAGATAATCGCTTGGAATGTTCATCAGATTTTTTGAAAACCCACATAGATACTTGACTGCTACTTGACTTATGAACCGAAGTGTATACGTTCTTGCGGCTGTTAAGTTCGTGACGCTTATCCCTGGCTGATCTCGGAACCAGTTTCGGAATTTCGAGCGGCAGATTTTCGTACGGCGACTCCTCCCCTCCGGGAATAACCAGCCCAATAAAAACAGGTTGCTTATGAATTATAGAAACATTAGCATTCTCCTCTTTAGCGTGATAAACATCGGAACCGATCCTGCGGTCAAAAACGCGGCGTGTTAATTCGACAAACGAGAGAGAAGGGAGGGGAGCTTGTTCCGCGTCGTCGAGTTCCGCGTGCATGTCAACGGACACTGGCGGCGAATCGGGAAGCTTCTCAACACGATATTCATATGATGTAACCAGAACGAATCGATGAATTGTAGGTTCGAAAGGAGTCGAACGAACGAAGACGGCTCTTAACATCGGCATTTTTCGACGTTCGTTTCAATACGTGACGAGTACAGATACGTACGTTTTGACACGGTTCTATTTAAAAGGTAATATAGAACATCGCCGCGGCGAGAGGGAACCTGTCTCTAAAATCTAAAAGAAATAGCTGTCAGCTTTGTCAGCCGCTACTACCGTTATCTCTCCTGGTCTACCTGTTCTTACCTAGACGTACACACAATGCGGCATCGTAGGGAGGCGGAAGAGAAGAAAGAAATGAAAGGAAATTATTTAGACTTAAGTTAATGCGGGAGACAACGTGAGATGCTGGGCGGTCCATCGGGTTCAAGTTTTCACGCGACAAACCCGTGCATTGAGCCCTCTCGAAAACGAAGGTCGAAACTTCGTGTTCGTGTCACGTAAAACGCGTAAGAAATTTGTCTATGAACGGAACGCAAGAAGAGCGAATAGTTTGTGACGAGAGAAAATTGCCATGCTTCATCTAGTACTTATAATTTCACCGGTGAAAACCAGTTCTCTACGCAGCAATTGATCAGGAAATAAACACGAAAGTATTCTGCGTATTTGAAATTCCACGGTGAGATGTTCAGTTTTTCAATAGCGGAACACCCTATTTACATTCCTAACTGAACGCAAATTTCGTCTAAATTGCGATGACAAAAACTCATTGTCAGCCGTTTTACGTCGCCGTAACGTAACAGTACCGGAGAAGCGAATAAGTCAGAACGGTACCAGTTCGTTCCGGAGCGAGTTACTGGGGGAACAATTGAACTTTCGCGGCGAAGAACTCGCGCCCGGCCGAGTACCAGGACTCCGCGTCGAAAGAATGCGTTCACCCGGGGGTCACTGTTCGACCGAATCGGGGCACCCGATCTTCTAGCCGTGGTCCAAGGAGAGAGGCGAATCCTCTACGAGAGGCGATTATAAGGAGCAACGCGCTCGTCCCGCCTGATCGCAAAAACCTTAAAAGGTTTAAAGACTACAAATTCAGGCCGTGATACACGAGGGAGCCTTGAGCCATTATTTATGAATTTGGTGCGCCGAAAAAGGCCGTCCGGAGCTGATCTCCGGGCCCGGGAACGAGCCGGCCGTGCTCAGATACGAGACTCGGGAGAGACGACGCTCTACGGATTTCAAATCGATCCGCAAACCGGATAAAATATTTTATGGAGAACGCGCTTTAATGGCCCTTACGACGGAGGGGCCTCTCCGCGATCGCATTGATTTGTGCTTACGGAGAACCGCCAGACCTTATCGATTATCCCCTTGTGTCCCTCGTCAGCCGTTTCGAACGAGACTGCGATATCGCGAGGACCTCCGCTCCGCCGAAACTGGAGGAATTTAAGCATTTACGGATTTTGTCCACTGAGGAAGATACTAACTGTGATCTTAGCTCTCGTAGACGGATAAAAATGCTTATTGTTTATTCCAACGAAAATACGTATCGTATATTTGTATTATAAGCCATTATTCACGAACTCAATTATTTGATAAAATTTAATATGGTTAACCCTTTAGGTACGGATGTATTTGAAGATTTTTTGATAAATGAATAAAAGATCTTTAAGTCAAAATGAATTACAAAACATTTTATTAAATAAAACCAGCTCAAATTGAGAATCAAGTGTCATCAAATGTAACCAAAAGAGTGAATTGTGAATTTGAATAAAAATCCTCATTTTCTGGCGTAAAAGAAAATAATCTAGCGTACAACTTGATATTCGAATTGAGCATTTCAATATGATATTTCGATGAAATAGCTCGTCATAATAATATTCTCTGAAAATGCGCGGCGACTCAACCGGAAGCCGTCGTTTCGGTATCACTTTGTCGACGACGATAATAGTTTACGAGACATTTTCGAGGCGGATGATATTACGCCACTGTAACGCCACAGGCTCTGGATTTAATTTAAGGTGCACCGTAACGTTCCTCCGCCTTTTTACGTGGGCGTCGAGCGCGTGCTGCTCGTTCGCCACGATCGACGGGGTGTTACCGTTGCGTTCGGTAGGCTTCCCAACTTCTTCCGGTTCGATCGAGCTCGTTTGCCGTGACGATATCAATTTTTTCACGTCTAAACGAGTCAACCGCGTGTCTAGCGATAAAATCTAAAATTAATCAAAGATCTTCCAAATAAGATGACACTTCATTTAGAAAGTGATAGCTCCGAGGGACTCCTGTTCGGTTCTCTTGATTCTTTCACGCATGCTTGAACACTGGCTAAGAATGTCTATGTTAATTTCAACTCGAATTAATTATGAAATTAATTTAGTGGAACCCTTGTGAAATCAACTGTTAGACAGTATATTTACTTCTTTAATCGCTTATGAAGGATGTAGGCGTTCTTCAAAGTGAACTGACAGATGAGTAGACTGTAAGATGTAAAGTACTGTTATTTATATTCATATGGCTTGTATCACACACACATGTGCATTATATTAAAATGTATTTTACTTAAATTCTTTTTATCAGAATAAAGAATATTAAAACTCTTAATTGAATAATTCCAATTAATGTATAGGAAATTATTATAATTCCACTCGAGTCACACCGTGACTCAACTGGACGTGATAAATTGTTATAGAAAAATCAAAATCTCTCTGGTATTAGGAATCACGAAATTAATAAGAATCCTGCAAGTAGATGCATAGATTTTTACTTCTTTTATCGCGTGTCAGTGGCTAAGAAATGACGCGTAATTTTATCTGAGAGTTGTTAACGCGTGAACCGTCTTCATAAATGCAAGGTATTTTCATTTTTCCACAAATAAAACAGGAGAGAGTCTATCCATCGAGGGATGGACATAGAAGCGGCGAGAGTACCGTTCGCCAAGAAACAAGGCTCGCGTCGATCTACAACGACATACCGGTTCGCTGGACGCAAAGCCGTGTATCGGCGCTACCGGTCCATATTAATAGCTTTCATAATTCAGATCGAGCATACGTAATACAACGACCGTGTTGCCGTCGCCACTTGCCGCGTTGGACAAGCCTCGTATGTCGCGTCGCGCCGGCCCGTTCGTAACGATCGTTTCCACTCTCCTCGTGCTGCTGGGTCGCACGCGAGCGAGTTTTCAATTAATAAATAACGCGACTCCGTTCATTAATTCCAACATTTCGGATGCGAGGGGCCAGCCACCTGCAGTTAACTGAAACGCGCGTCGTGATAAATTAATCGGTATCTTTAATGAAAAATCGTATATTACGCGTGCAATCCGTGTGTGCATAATTATCCCTTGAGAGAATCGTACTCGTTGATTATCATATATTTAATATATATAGGCAAACTGCTTTTTGACAGATTATTATACAGACTAGAACGTTTAAAAAATTTTCAGGACAATTATTCATTATAATAGATCTGTATTTATTTTTTTGCTAAGGAATTAATTTGAGTGCATGCTTTTAGTTCGTAAACTCTTTCATAACCAGTTTTTCTTAAAAAAAGCTTGTTGTCTTAAGAGTAAGTAGAGATATCTGCCAAATATTAGCACAGCCGGTGCTCATTTTAGAATTCCATCTATGTTGGATATATTTTCGTGTGGGTAATCTGACTGGCCAATATACATAGATTTCAACGGCTGGTAAACTAAGCCTTCTGAAGAAGGCAATTTCGATCACACCGTAATTTACATAACACGCCTTGACGGAGTGCAGACGAGTGCCATTGATAACGTGACGCCACACGAAATGCTAGATTAGATAAATTTTTATGGTATTTTTAACTGTTGCGGGGCCCTGTTGAGCAAATATTCGATTACCAAATTTTCGGGTCCGCCCTGACCCGTTATCACCGTGCACTCCTTCGACGTGCAAATACAAAATCCAGAGACAACTATTATAATACTTCAAACATACGTTCCCAACATTTGATGCTCCATTATAAACTTTCACGTGGTATATAAAATGCTTACAATTCACATTTCTAAATATAATCGTCACTCATATATATTCATAATATCACACTTAAAATAATCGTCGCTCATATTGCTCAGTTAATTCCTTATCAGGTCTGAGTGGAAATAGTTACGTGTACAGTATTTCCTATCGGGTTGACGGAAACACAATCGACCGAGTACCGCGGCGTAATTAATCGAGCGATAAAAAACCGTAATCAAAAGCCAAAGTGATTTCACGCGAAGAAATTTCGAAACAGCTTCGTACCGTTAGAAGGTGCTCATTTACCGGTGAAATCGATTATAGTTAGGAAATCTACACCGCGGCAGCGGCAATCAAACGGCCCATACTTTTATCGTCTGTCTGAACCCACGCACTCGCGTCGTCGTTGGACCGCTTGTCCCTTTCTATCAGAAATTAAAACGTTCCCGAGAACTGGGCCCGTTCGGAGGTACTTTACGGTCGAAAGCGTTCGCGACTTATGTACCATGTAAACGATATATCGTATCTCGCTTCTTCCATGTGAATAAAGAAACTAATTGCTGCTACGTACGATTTTAACTCGAAATTGATAATTCGGAAATACGAGCTTAAATGATAAAACAGTTTTAAACAAGTTTTGAGCGCAACACGTTAATCTTGCAGAGATTCAATCAACGGTAGAAGTCGGTTAATGGTATACTAGGAAGCATGAGTCGATTCGAATTCAAATCTCTTTTTACAGCCCACATTGCAAAGACTTTCGGAATCATAATAATGGGCTGCATCGATTTACACCGAGTCACTAAACACGGAAATTGTGTAAGCGCAGTTTAATAGAAACGCTACCAGTCCAGCACGAGGAAAAGCGGACGACTATTAGTCGGCGAAATCGGACACCCGGACTGATCGTTTCTATTCCAATCAAATGTACACGATCTTCGACAAAAAGTATCGTCAAAAAAGTGACAGTCACGTTTAGCACGATCTATAAATCATGCGCCACAAATAATAAGAACCAAGCATTATATTTAACAATGTTACATTATAAGAATTCATAGTATAACGTTTACGTTTCTGGCTTGCTGAATCGTAATTAATGCTTCTCAGACAAGTGATATTATGGACAGAGGCCTCCATGGCACGTGCCCGGAAATTGCACGCCAGAGGTTAATTACTCAGCTAAGCCTGACTCTCGGTATATAAACTCTTTTTCTCTCTCCTTTCGTCGCGATGATCGACAATCAAAAATTGATTTTGATCCGGTTTTCCCAGATTACCCTAATTCCTGTCCTCACGTATACCCTATAATTTGCACCATTTTGCTTCTGAATTGCGCATGCAAAACAATCAATGCGGAATGTATGTTTTTATGTTGCGTAATTTTCACTCAAATTATACGGTAGAGCCAAAGTATTTCATGAATGTAGTGGCCATCTATTTTTGTATGTTGCATTTCAGTGTAACATAAAAATTAAATCGCGCATTCCATTCCATGTTCGCGGACTCGGATTTTGGTTGTGTATAAATACGTAGATAATGACATGCGATGAGTGAAGATTGCTCACGTGCATGTTCGACCAAAATCCAATGAATTAAGTATTACAACAAATTGGCGAAAAGTTGACATTTCTCGGACACTCGCGATTTTTGTACGCCCGAAGGACAGCGAAGGTTGACAACCGTGGCAAGAATAATACATTAATCCGGTGTACACCGACTGGACCTTAAACTCCTAATTCGGCTGTAATGCAGCAGTTTCGAGTTTAAAGATCACCGATGGCCCCGGATTCCCTTCGAAACGCATGGAAACATTCGACGGATGCGAACGCCAGGGTGGAAGGAAGGGTCGTGACATGGTCAGATTCCAACCAGCGATATGCTCGCAGCGGTTTCGGCGACTCGCTAAATTTGGTAAGACGACTTGCTAATCGCGAGCGATGCTTCTTGCGCGCTGGTTTTCAGGCAGCCTAATTTGCGTCGTATACCTAGCCCCGTCTCGTTCTCCCCTCGCACAGTACACGTAATACCTTCTCTCTCGCACGTTGAATTACAAGATTTCGGGGTTCGTCCATTTTTGGACGGTTAACGACGATTCGTAATGAATGTGTAACATAGATTAGCCGTGATGTACGGCTTCCGAAATATTTATATCTCCCTTTAAAAGACGTTCGCCTGTTGCCCTGATTGATCGTATATATCGTTGACAGCGTCACAGTATCTTTTGGCTGCGAACGAGTTTTACCGTTCACAGGGACGATCGTCGATTATCAATTTAAGGTTATACTTTCAGTTTTTACGATGAGTGGCAAAATTTTAATTTAATTTATGGAAAAATGTGGACGCAGCTTATAGCATACAGATTTTCTCGTTACATTCTTGATAATCAATCTACAGATTAACAAGGGTGCCACCGAACCCTTATCGAAAGGGTTATTTTTCTGACAAAAACTCGGAATCGACCGTTCGTCCAAGCGAACTCATCAGGCTGGAACATTCCAGTTCCGCGGT
>SHCU01001229.1:0-12624 GCA_004307685.1 Ceratina australensis | reverse complement strand
ATTTCCCTCTAATTTTAATAATCCCCTTTCCGCGAGTCCCAACGGGCGCCTAATTGTTGTTTGCAAATCAGTTGGCTGAGAGAAACACAGTGGCGAGAGTTCCGAGTCTTACGTTTATGCGAGCGAAGGTAGGGCGTCACGGATGAGGGCTTCAGGCTAGAAGGAAGAAAGACGACGAACGTATATGCGGCACTGACTTTCGGTTGTCATGCGAGGACATAAGAAAAACATGGCGACCTCATTGTCTTGGTCTCGTAAAGGCGCGACGGTCGTACCGTCGCCGCCGCGCCGTTGGATAAGATAGGCCCGCTTTTAAAGCGGGTTAACGCTATCAACGTCGCTCGCGCAAACCAGGAACTGGGGTGCTGTTGTTTCGAATCTAATAAATGGGAATGTGTTTCACGGTTCACACTGCGTCAGTGGGTACGAGCCAAAACGATCGTAGGGCCCACGTTTTTTGTTACGCACTGAACGAACCGTGTCACGAACAAGCTGGCATCAAGCTGTAAAATTGGAGCATTGTTGTGCGTCCGATGACATAATAAGGACTGTTTTTTTTATTGATGCAACAACGTGTTCTTGAATACCGTCGATAAATATTCAATTGCCCCCTTTGCGGCATACATGTACATATTAGATTCCACACTTTTTAAGAGATTTCTTAATCACTTTGAAAATTAAGAAGTACGTATGAAACACTATCTGCATAATTCAACGAATTGGGATCAGACGGTGATCACGAGAAATTCGATTAAACCTTATGCTTTGGAAATGCGAAACCTTCTTACGAACGAAGATAACTATTGCAAACTAAACAGGTCTGAAGGAATCCGATACCTGTTTATCAATTAAGGACCGCAGCGTTATATGATTATCTAGCCAGTGTGGACACAGAGAAAGCGCAATGCATTCATGTTCAGTTGGATTTTATTGAAGCGAATTTTCGACACGAATGCCAATTGATGAATGAGAGTAAATTTTTCTATGGACTGCGACGCAACGTGGTCGTTCGTTTCGTTGTTTCCACGTTCTAGCTGGCTCGGTTCGTTCACGGCCCCGCTTTCCAGAACGAGGCACGTTCTTGCCATTGTTCTAACAAATTATGCACATTAATTCGCTGCGATCTTGTGCATGGGCCGCTGTACAAGCGTGAAACATTCTCAAGATCGACCCAGATGTGTCGACAAATGATCGGGAATACCCGTTAAGACGCGAAGGTTTAAGAACTCAGAGGCGATCTATAGCTCGTGAGAAATTCGAACGTGTTCCCTGCTCAAGCACACTGATTTAGTTCATTAAGTCTGATGCTCCTACACAATTTTACTGTTACTTCGCACACAATCAGGGAAATGGCTCAGGCGAACTGTAGCTAAGCCAAAATATTTAAGATTGGACATAAAAACAAATTGATAAAGCATTGAAATTTTAACAGCGATTATTATATTATGAAATTTTATGAGATTGTTAAAAGTTATTACATCCTGAGTTCTTACGCCGAGTGACAATTATGCATTAAGAGTAAAGACGAAGAAATAAAAATAAAACAGCTAATTATCATAAATCGTCAAATCTAATTTCGTAATAAATGTGATCATCTGCTTTACGATAATTTTCAGTCGAACGTCAAATAGTTTCCGATATCAGCGAGACAATTCGGAAATCTCGTTACCTACTTGTTCACATGTTGAAGCATGTAAGTATGTCGAATGCGATATAAGGTTCAAAAATGATCGTATCCGTAAAAAGAAAAAACGGTCGCGAAAGCAGGCTCCACGGGGATGGAGGCTGTACTAAAGAGATCAACAGGATGAAACACGGTGTCCTCGTCCGGACCAGATCGCACATTTTCCAGTCTCTCTCTCAAAAAAAAAAACGTTTACAACGTCTCATTTTCCCAAGGAGGTGGGACCTGCTTGCCTGTCGCATCGGTTCCTCATCTTCCGTCGCGTTGGCTTGTTTCGCACGGCCGAGCCCGTCGATCGACAGGGAGCACCACCTCGAGAACCATCTGCTCGTCTTTTGCACGCGGTGGCAGGGCAGGTTCGCTTCGAAAGTGGGCGTGCTACCTACTTTCCATCTCCCCCGAGCATCTTTCGAATAATAATGAACGTAAAAAGCTGCGACGCTGCACTGCGTTCCGCGCGCTGTTACGTGCACCGGTGCATCAGACGATCCCCCTCTCGGTTCTCGCGAAGCTGCTATCGAATGACACTTTCTTCCCATGTCGCTCGTTCAGCCATGAGATCGGAAGCAGGATCCCGGACAGGCTCTAACCCTTTCCAGAACACCTTTCTTCCGTGTCTTCCTCTTGTTGCAACGGGATAGGGCCGATCGGAACGAACGATAAGATTTCCGGTTGATTATTCGCACGTGCCGATCGAAAATTAAATGAAACAGGAGCGTGCTCGAGTTGCCACGGTACAGATAGAAATAGAGCCGCTGCTTCCGGAACAGGAAATCTTGAGAATTATCAGCGATCGATCGATCCGATTATTTTCTATCAGCGTTGATACGTGATCGGACAGATGCAAGGGATTGCGGATTAAATGGCGATTGAATGCTGTTTCAACAGCAGTCACTTGGATATTGGTTTTCCGAAGAACACAAATTCAGCAGAAACGTCAGGAATGAATCGATTATTCATGATTCCGGTGTTGATTATACCGTTCGATTGGTTATCTGTCGATGGAAATCAACTCGATGCCTGCGAATCCCGTGTATCGTGTACACCTTAACTTGCGGTTCTTGCGGCTACTTCGCGTCGATCTTGCTAACATTTTCACCCTGACAAGCTGAAAAATGGAGCGTGTAACCAGCCGAATCGTTCGAGCCGGACTTGACGTGCCAATTTATGCCGAGTTACCGTTTCAACGATGTAAGAACCACGTAGGTGCGCGTTTTAATTAGTTCGTTGGAAATACGAGGTTGGGTCACGATTTTATGTTTATTAATCGCGAAACGTCCCGGAATTCGCGCGTACCACACCGTGTGACGTGACGACTCGATTCAGCCAGTCATGTTTAACACGTTCTTCGTTTAATCCAGATCGATCGCGCGATCGATATTGTAAACATACATTGTCTCGACTCTCGTGGAGTCGTGGGACCTTTGGGAAATATTGACAACTCCGTTAACCATTTAACATGGATTGAAAAAGAACGCCTTTACAAATTTGAGAATGTCTATATGAACATTCTGAAGATTTCAATAAAATATTTCAGTGTGGATTTTTATTCAAAATAAAACGTACTTAATATCAATTTAAAAAATTAAATCTTAATAACGGTCTGTTTTAATATTCCAAAATGATATATGTTATAATCATACTTTTCATGTCTTCCATATACTTTAGATTTCCTATGTATTAAATTTATGTACGAATATAATACAAAAGTATGCAGCATTTTTTATAAGTAAGAATTAACTATATTTATAGAAATAGAAATCATGTATAAAATTGTTTATGCGCCAAATTGGTTCGTTAGAGTTAGAGAATCCTACACGTGGATATTGATGGAGTGAAACGCGAATACGAGACGAGAAAGAGGACTACAGGAAATTCAAGAATGCTTCGATCAGAATTCAAAGAGCATTTTGTGGTAATTGCACATTCTTTGATTTGCTTATACAGCTCTAATCGAGTCTCTCTCTAACCTAGTCGTCCAACGTGACGGAATTTGCCGCATCTATCAACTTCTTTTAGCTTATACCAGCGGTTCACGTGGTGAATAAACAAATCAGCCTTCTAATTCTAGCAAATATGCAACAGTTCTACTGCGTAATAATTCTAAAAATAAAACTAATAGATTCGAAAGAATTCCTTATCAATAAAAATTCTGAACTTTATTCAATAAGGTCACGTAGCTACACGGTTTAAAAAATTATTTAATCACGCGTGATTAAGTAATAATTTTCCTAGAATTCGATATATGTTCGCATCTAAGACTTGCGAAATTTAAGCGATGATGAGTCGAAGAAACGGTAGAGAAGGAAGAATACATAAACTTCTGGATATACAGACACGTTACGGTGGTGTAACGACGTGTAGACGAACGTAGGATGTAGCATCCTGTGATCCGGACTCGTAAAAAGTGTGAACCGTAATTCAAACCAGATGCGCTATGAACCGCGACTTTATGTAAGTATACATTCGCGCGGCGTGAAAGAAGATAGAGTAACATGAGATACGTACTCAGAATCGATCGCGCGCCGCTATAAAATATAGCGATGATGCGAGTTGTAATATCCATAATTTGGACTAATAACGAATTTCGATAAACTTATCTTTTTTAAATATTGCCATTCGACGCAAAATTATATAAACCTAGTAATTAAAAAATTCTTTCAAATAATTTAATGAATATAAATAAAAACGAATGAAAAATGAAAAATAAAAATATGTGATACACGAAAGTATACAAATTTATAATTAGAGCGTGAATTAAAAATTTGCTCTGCAATTTGATTACTGTACATACTCTGTTAAAAAATACAAATTTCAGATCGCGTTGCTTATACCGTCCCATGTGATGGAACGCGGCAAACAAGTAGCTATAATTACACTTTGTCTGCAATCGTTCGTGAGTACATAATTGTTCGTTGTTCGCATATTGGATAATGCTTGATGATCATTCCGAGGTGTCGGAAAATACTCTGGTCTACCGACTCAACCGGGTGAAACGCAAAATTATGCTTAATAAAACAAAAAATATATACAAATAAAATGAAGAGCGTTTAAACAGTAAGAAGCAAATTTTATAAAAATTACATTTATACAATTTAATTGTTTCCGATTCTAATATAAAAATCACGCTGCACGTGAAAGGGAATTTAAGAACTTTAAATACGGTACGTTTTTCGGTAGAGAGGAGCATGGCGCGAATTCACGGAATCTTCTGAATTCCTCGACAGCACTCTAAGAATTCGAGGTCCAAAGAGCTATCGAGTTAACTCTGCGAAAGGCTGACATAATGGAACAGAAGGTGGGCAGACCGAGAACGTGAAAGATCAGCTAACACGAGAATATTTTTGTGAAAAACAAGACTATGTATGGTAAATGAATCTCCTCTTCAAACATTTTTTTATATAGCAATCACTTACATGAAAGTCGCAGTTCCGCGTAAAACTATCCGGATGGATCTCTTATAAATTTCTTACCTGAAACATAAAAATAAAAAAATTATAAGACTTGGAACTATTTAACAATATCTTAAAATAAATTCATCATTCTTATATTTTAACATAATTTCTTTTTTATTGATATTCACCTATTTTTCGGTTTGTTACAAAACTTAAATTGACCTCTATGAAAGCACGAGTACACACGTCCTCGGGACATCTATCACCGAGTGTTATTCATTACATCGCGATGCATTTAGCACTCCATAATCAGCATCGATTATTGCGCAATCTCTAGTAAGACTCAGCATCTGCGATTGAACGTAGCGTGAAAATGCAGATTTTATCTCGGGGCTGCGTTGGCCGAGCCTCGATTACGCCAAATTGAAAACTCAAATCGTAACGGTCTGAATTAAATGTAGCTACATTAAAACAGGCACTCCTCCGGCCTGAGTCTCGATCGGGTGACAAAGAGAACACAAATTGGAATGATCGGACAGCGGACTAGTACGATCTACCCTCGCCTCTAAGCTAATCGCCAACCATTGATCCCGGAAAGCGGTAGTACGCTTTGCGTTCTGCGGTTCAGCATTGCGTGGACTTCGACTGATTTACGTATCCTTGAACAATGTGCTGCTGTTGCTTTCACGGGACACCTGGCAACTCGTTTAGCCTTTTTTCCAGTTAGAAAATAGAGGCTAGTCTATTACGCTGCACCGTAGCTACGCTTATTAACGAGCTCGCGAGAGTAACTAATCAGTGATAAACAACTTGAGGCTGTTGCGCCACAGTGGTTCATTGCTATTCCGTGGTTTTTAACGTGTTATACGTGCCGTAATTACCGATATTAAATTCACAAGAAAAGGTATTATTTATAGGTTATTTCACAAATCATGTACCATTCGCCGGTGAGAAACGTACGTCCTTCGACTAGCTTACACGTTTTCTGTTAATCCAAACTTCGTATCTTTACTATAAAGCCTAATAAAGTTCCGTTCTTTTAAAATTTAACCTATAAATATGAATTAAAAAAAAACGCACGCGCATTTGTTTCATCCTGATATGATGATCGTTTCTCTTATCAATTATTTTTTCGTTACGACGCATCCTCGTGCTTGATGCGAGCGATGATCAGCATTGATATTTACACTTTCAGTATAGCCAGAAACTTATGCATTTGCCGTTAATCCAAAGTTCATATCTTTACTATAAAGCCTGACAAAGTTCCGTTCTTTTAAAATTGAACCTATAAAATATGAATAAAAAAAAAACGCACGCGTATTTGTTTCATCCTGATATGATGATCGTTTCTCTTATCGATTATTCTGTCGTTACGTCGCATCCTCGTGCTTGATGCGAGCGATTAATTACGGAATCAGCCGGTTCATCAGCACCGATATTTACACTTCCAGTATAGCCAGATCAGCGGGCTCGTCGCGATTTCCGTTTGTTCACCGGAAATCGGAGCTGGCGAGAGAACCGGAGGAACGGGCGCGGTGCAACAGGCACAAATTCGCGGCAGAACCTGTTCATGGTTGCCTGATGTGGAATACCTATGTATGCCTTAGAGCAGACAACGTCGAGATATCGCAAAAGAGGATGTCGTTACGTAACAAGCTGCGCAAAGGCTCGTGCCTTGTAAAACTGTTTTTACACGGAAAAAAGAAGGTCCGAGTCTAATGGACTCGCGTAACGGAACGCGATCACGCTTCGTAAGAGCTTTAGCTTGTCCCTTGTATTTTTGCTTATTTAACGCGCCTTTTGTTAATGCCAAGACGTAGGATAAACAGGATTTTAATTACCATCACGCGGGATTGAATTTTCTTTCTCGTTTGTTTTACGTAATTTAGAAAACTAATTTTTACGAAATCTGTATGATTGTATTTAGTTCGTGAGATATTTACAAGTTCTTTTTACTCGATAAGCGAGCAGTCGATTTCACATGGAATCTAACTTTTTTACGATGAGAGAATTACGAAGAATGCAGGAAAGAGGATAATAAACTCGACTGCTCCCGCTTATTTTTCTATGCTTAAATGTAACGTCAGGATTTCTGTCTGTTGATTCTCATTTTGAATGGCCGATTTTCATCACCTCGATGTTAACGACCGGCTTTCTTCACTGCCCGTGAGTCGTGAATTCAAGATTGCCGGATTCACCGGCAATAATTACAACGATTATATTCCGCGCTGCTAATTAATTTACGACGAGCAACTCCGTGAGTAAAACTAAACGATGACGTGTCTTGTTAGTGCGACACACGTCGCCTTCAAGTGGTTATCTTTTGGAATTGTTAGATTCTTGATTAAGGACTTAATAATAAGTTTTCAGGCGACAGTGATCTAGGATGCTCTGGTCTTGGCTTCGAATCTTTCTTTCCTTTAAAAGTAGTTTCTAAAAATAGTTTCTTCCCTTTAAGAAAATGTTCATCGAATGACCAGGATATATAGATAGATATTTTCAAAGAGGTATTTAACGATTCAAATATATGAGAATATAAGATCCATATTTTTGGCCAATTTGCCATCATTAGCCCCTTAATACCATAAGAGGTTTCCGTAAATGTTTTACATTATCAGAAAGAATTTTTGTACGAGGAGAACGGGGTAAGAAATGTTTTTGAAATCAAAAATTCCAAATAAAATGATTTTGACGTTATATGCAAGGAAATAACAATTTGATTCTGAAATATTTTATTCGCATGAATACGTCTAATCGAAATATTTTCAAGGAGTAAAGTTTAATATTCATCGCTATGCCGGTGCGTGCGTTCAGTTCACTCGGTGTACGCGCCGGGTGATCGCGTGACGCACGTGAAACGGGTCGTTTCTGTGGCTCTGCCCGCGTCTCTGGCTCTGCCACTGCCTCGTCTTTCATTCACAGTCCTCGCCCGGAGCGATCGTGGTCGAAGGATTTCAAACATCTGTATCCTGCAGGAGACTGTGAATGATCTGAGAATGGCCGCGCCGACTTTCACTTCGTTTCTGCTCATTGGAAGTGGAGCGGATACGGCAAGTGGTCTCGCGTGTGCAGATATCTTCGATTTCCCATTTTTTTTTTTCAATGGAACATTATTTATACTACTAGCGTCCATTGATTATTGAACGTAATTCGATAAAAACGATGGCGAAATATTCGTGAACGAAATAAATTCGCGTCTGGATGAAAATAAAAAATAAACCAGTTTCCTCAGCTTCCTATTAGTATTTTATACTTGCGACCGCATAATTAACGTTTCCACATTACTTTAATTAATTCCCGGTGATTTTATCGCGTACAATAATATACTAAAAACCCGGGTCATTAATTACGAAACGAAATGCTTCGAGGCCCGTAAAAAACGAAACGGCGCCCCTTGAAAATCCACTAATTTTCGAGCGGAACCGTACGAGACGTACGGTTCACGGTCGAGGGTCTCAGGTACGCCCGCTTCTTCCCCAGATATATCCATACAGGACTGTGTGAAGGTATACGTGAATGCGAGTCCCTTCCCTTCTAAGTCGCACGATAGTGGTTAACCGGTCGGTTTACATATGTACAGGTTATTCGAAGCGTAGGCGAGCCAGAACAAGTGACAGCGCGCAAAAAGAAAAGAAGAATTCGTGAACGGGCTAAAAGATATCAATCGCAAAAGGGGGCATTGAAACTCCCGACGCGACGCAACGGAGCGTTCGTGCAATGCGAACGTAATCTATAATTATAACCCACCGTAAAATTATTTATTACACGGATGTAATAACTCTTTTAATAAACGTACTAAAACGTTTCTAAAATATTTGATAATGACTGTGAAATTTGATGAACCGTCGCCGTTATGTTCTTCTTGTATAGTAATTAGATTGCTGCTGATTCTTAGAATTTTTTACACGTTAGATTTGCAGAAACAAGATCTCAGAGATCATGTCTCATAATCTATATATCGAATATGTATTAGAAAAATTATTAATAATTAATGTATTAATGGAAAATAGATATCTATAGAATCGCAAGATTTTAAATAGTGCTGTATGACATAATAATCAAGCAGTGTACATTATCACCTTTTCAACGTTTTACAGTAGTTATCAGTTACAGATTACAATGTCATATCAAAGAAACAGCGAGACTTACATCGAAGCAAAAATACGTTCGAATTTATTATTAATTTTTCTATATACATTCATGCACGAAAGTAATGTGATCGATTAATTCACCAGTTTACGGATATATAAGTAGTCGAGGAGAATTGAAAAATTATGCAGAAAATGTTGGAAGGTGCAAATGCACGTTATTTTCTCGGAACCGTGGTCGTTCGCTTGCCAACCGATCGTTTCTCGATCTCGACACGTTTTACCTGGCCGTACGCCCCGATCGTAGTAGCGTGTATTTTCAACAGGCCGCGAGAATACTAAGTATCACCGCATTGAGTATTCCTGAAATGCAGACCGAGCGTTTAAACGTGTGTCGCCTTCGTTGTAAATTTCAAGAAAAAAGCAACGACGGACACGGGGTACACTAGTGTTTCACACGATCGGAAGAAAGCTTGATGCGATGCACGACGAACAGAACGTACATACGGTATACATATAGACGGTGATTTTGCGAACGGAAGATCATTTTTAGACGTGAAATAAGTTTCGTGTAAATAGGGTATGATTTAACACGAGTGAGTAACTGATACGGGAAACATGCGATAATTTTGTGGCTACCTATTGTTATGTATACTTTATGCTATGTCCTGTGTTACACATAAAAGGATAACGTAAGCGATGCTGTATTGTCTAAAAATAAATTTCATCCTCAACGTGCGCAGAATGTTTGTATATACTGTACAGGTTTATCAAATGAGGAAACATTCGCTTTAATCGTATTATTAAATATTTTAGATAGCATAATCAAATGTACAGATAATACTGATTTAATTATTAGGGTTAAATAAATAAAAAAATAAATATAATCGATTAACAAATATCCTTTCTGTGACAATTGAATAGACTTCCAAGGCAACCGTGAAATTTATTTGATAAAAGATTCGATTAATTAGAGAATCCTGAAGGACGCTGGACATACTCCGGGTAATACGCATTCTGTATGTACATACGTGTATCTCGTGGGGAACATCATCGCGGAAACGAATACTTTTATCTTCTCGAGAAGAATCGCAAAAAGCGGGTCGTGTGTGTGATCCGTGCCAGCTAGCTTGTATCATCAATGGAAAACAATTAAGAATGAGGGAAGTCGAAGGAAACAGTTCGCATATGCAACGATGCAAAATTGTAATCCTCTCTTGCGCAATACGATTCATTATCTGTAGTTCATTAAAACTGAACGTCCAATAAAATTAGTTAAAGCAAGTTAACAAGTTAATTATCAATTGTAGATATTAATTTTCTTCTATGATCTCTACATGAATGCCACGCCATTGATCGAAGTTCACGATGAGTGAAGATTTTCATTAGAGATTCGCGATAATAAACGCGCGAATCTGCACCGGAGTATGGGTGTGAGAAAAAAATTCGATGGGGCCCGCATCGTCAGGTCGATGAGCGTTGGTCCCGTACGTACGATATGGGCCACTTATGAAATTCTGAACGGCAATTAAGATATTTCCTTAATTAACGGGTAACGACGGCCGCGGTCAGTTACTTGGGGGTAAGGACGACGATTGAATTAGTACCGCTGCTCGGTTATGCTCTGTAAAGTGCAACGTTAAAAAAATAGAGGATAACCGGGGTCGAGCAGCGGGGAAATAATTATGCTGAGAGCCGCGCGACTGTTCGTTCATATTGACGTCACTCCTGTATCGAAATGTATATCCATGATAACAGGTTTATCGTAATTTTTGTTACGATTTCTCTGATGTACGATAACCCGTTGATACGAAAGGAAACGTGAAAAATTGTACGCATGCGTAACAGGAATATAAATGCACTTTTAATTCCTGTCTGGTACTATCAGTATATCCATCGTTGTTCTAGTTCTCAGTGGGTTCAGGATGTGATGCAAAGATTTCAATTGACAGAACTACAAAAATGAAATTACATAAATCGTTGTGGGCAACTTGGGTATTTTACGATATAAAAAGCACGATTAGTATTTTAATGTCAGTAATATAAAATTCTATAATATAAACGCAAGAGTGGAAATACGTCAAAAGTAACTGATTTCATGCATAAATGCATGTATCTTGATACTTCTTTACAAAATGTTTAACAGCTCATTAAAATGGCATTAATATCGGAATAACATTGTAACTTGATAAAAGTCATAAGTTAATTTAAAACAGATAATCCCACGTAATTAGTCAAATTGAAATCACGAAGGTAAGAAGAATATGCTGATCATGCTCCGTAGTTAGATGCGAGGAGATATTCGCAAGAATCCAAGTCCGCGCTGTCGGCTATTATTTCAGATAAAACCCGACTTAATAGGACCCTGAAATTAATTAGGGTTTGATAGGCCGCTAACGATCATGGAGGGTTTTATACGATCGCGGGTGGTATTGAAGATTACCCTTGATCGTGTATCGCGGGACCGATTGAGAAATACTCGAGGACGTAATAGCTCTGCCCACGACCCTCATAAATCACTGAGATTGTCAATTAATAACCTGTAATGGACGTCGGAATCGGCGAGGCATCACTTTGTCTAATGATTTCGAAGAAATGCACCGATTGTTCTTGAAACTGGTTCGCACCGTTTCGCGTCCCTTAACGAGACAGCTTAAACCGTGAAGATCGCGTAACGTGAGATTCAACAAGTAACATTCACATTTTTCCGTCTGCACCTATCATGCGTGCACTGTACTAAATCGACAACCAAGAACACCGCACGAGAAAGTGTTAATACTCTTAAGACAAAATCTCTTTTGGCTTAAAAATTGCTTAAATAAAGACATAGTAATTATTTTTCATTTAAGTCAAGATTAGATCGCATGACATTTAATTTTCTCCTTTTCAAAGACACACTTGACGACTTAAAAATCTTCGTATATAAAGACTAATTCTATGCAGAGATATTTCATTAATTGATTGTCATTCACAAATTGTAAGCACGTGCTTATTATCTCTGTCTTCGGCAAGTAATCACAATGTTATGATAACAAGTACAAATCCGTTGATTATTGTTGTCATCCAACGAAAGTGGCCTACCGCGCGAGCACGTTACCCCCATAATGCTGTGTCATTAATTTTGTCGCTACAGTTTGGGCCTTAATGTCTACCTGTCCTCGTTAAATATGCGGAAAGAGTGCGTTTGTCGTGTACCGGCTAAAGCGTCTCGCGCATAACAATCAACGTGTAAAGCGAGTTTAACGGATTCGCGTACCTCATTTTAGATCATCTCCTTCCACCTCCGCGTGAACTTTCGCAGTTCGCACGCGAGATAACCGATTACATTTCCCGCAACAATTTACAATAAAGATACGAAAGTTTATTTGATTATTTTTTCATCATTTTCAGAGTCAAAATTTGATTTTTATGTTTGCTTCGTTGCATCAATGAATATCGTTAAAAATTTTCTTGAGAA
>SHCU01001228.1:9246-26417 GCA_004307685.1 Ceratina australensis | reverse complement strand
GACGAGTCTCCGTCGGTGGACGAGGAGTGTACCTCAGGGAGAACCGCGCACCGTGTCGGATGTTGAGACTTTCGCTTCCGGACGCCCCTGCTGTGCAACGACGTTGTGTTCATTGAGTGCTGATTCAACGAGTAGCTTTGCTGATCAACCGTACTCATCGAATCATTGTCCTCCATACTGTCCGCGTTGCTAACGAGATCTTCGTCCGCGGGATCGCCAAAGTACAGTTTCGGTCTCTTAGCCAAGCTGAAGTCGGCTGGCTGCTCGTCGTCCTCTTCCCCAGAACGTAGAGGCAATCTCGTGGGTGGATTACTGTCATCCTCTGCCACGACCACGATTCCCCCTTTGTCGTCGTCGTCGTCCTCTTCGCCCTCAGCGGCGGCAGTGGAAGCTTGAGTAGACGGTGACACTGTGTCCACCACGGAGTTCACGGAGTAAGATCCTCTGGCCAAGGTATCTCTGCTAGGCGCGTCGGTTTTCATCGGCATGCTCGCGGTGGTCAGTGCAGTGGTCGTCGAGATGCCCGCGTTCGCGTTCATTCTCTGCTGAAGAGCTTCGTCGTAACACGATCTACCCTGGCCCTGAAGGTCCAAGTGTTTGAAGTCCAAGCCGCAGAGGGAAGCCGGCGAGCGGAGGTCGGGAGGTGGGGTCAGCATCGGGAACGAACCGAAGGGAAGGTGATTTAGGCCGCTGGCAGGAACGGGTAGACCCACTTGGGGTGGTAGGACCAGCGCGTGTGCCATGGACGATCGGCCATCGTGCGGCGAGATCTTCCTACGCAGATGCGGAGAATGTAACTTGGGATTAGGATTAGCACTGTGCCGGTTACGCGACCGCCTTGAGCTGAACATCATGATGCACCCTTTCACGGTGCACTGGTGCATCTCGCGTAGATGCACAGCGCTGAAATGGATTTTTAACGCGCCCTTGTCACAGAACGTCTTCAAGCAGACGTTGCATTGTACCCTCTTCTTCCCGGTGGTCGGATTGATGAAAGGTGTACCGAGATTCGGGGGAATATTTCCGGACGAGCCCCACTGGCTGCCAGGCCGTTTCCCAGGTGAATGTGGCTTTCTTCCTGGGATCCCTGGCGGCCTTCCCAAGGGGGCAGCTTGAAGAGGTAACGGGTGATGATGTCGCTGCTCGTTAATATGCTTCGACGCGGAATCGCGCCTGCTGAGGTTCAAAGCACTGTCCAAGTTCTCCTCGTCTTCCTCGTCCTCCTCCGAGCCGAACTCGCTGCTCTTCTCACCGCCGCTGTGAACGTCTGACGGCGCGGTCATGCCGGTTACCGACCCTGTCGATTTACCCAACGGCGGCGGAGGGAAGTGCGTGGGAAAACTCGGCGGCAGAGCTCCGGAGGAAACCGCCACCGACAGCGGGTGTCCGAAGTTGAGCGAAGAGGAAGAGACCGGTGCCACGGGAGGAATGTGAGGCCTCGAAAGTTGGTTACCGCTCGAATGGTGAGGTGGGCTGTGCGGGCTCTGGGGGTTTCTCATTGCTTTTCTGTTTTGCAGGAGCTGCTCGGTCGGTGTCGGAGGCGGTATCGGTGGGAACGCGGGTAGCCCGAGCGTTCCCAATTTCCGGAAATCGAACGGTTGCATGCTCTGCAGTCTGTTCAACGGCGACACCGTTAGATGCGAGTCCAGCGCCCTGGGCGGCGAGTTGCCGCTACTCGTCACCCCAGGGTTTCCGCTGGACGCGGTTGAGTAGTGTTTCTGTGCCGTAGGAGACATCGAAGGGTGCGAGACCGAGTGCGGCGGCGGCGGCGGCGGCAGTGGTGGCGGTAGCCGCGAGCCTGGCGGCGGGAGGCCGCAGTGAAGGAGGTGTAACGGTGGCGGTAAATGTGCTAGTGGCATCGTCGGCGGCGAAGGTCGTCTGCTTGGTGACATAGCATCCGTACCCGGCGTCCCGGCGGCCAGCAGCAGCTGCTGCACGAACGGACGCGTCTCGGCGAACCTGAGGAACTGCTGCAGTACCAGCGGCTCCTCCTCAGGAGAGCAGATGCTCCATCGGTCCAGCACCGGGCCGTTCTGCGAATCCTGCGAACCAAAATCGAATTCATTATTTTTCTAAATTCATCAGATTCGTATTTTTCTGTTTAATCATCATTATTAATTATTGTGAGGTATTTTAATTGAACATGTAAGAAAAAATTTTAACAAGTGGTTTAAGGTAAAATATTCCACAGCCTGTTTTCATTTTGCCTCATTAAAACTTCTCGCTCGCTTTTCCATAGTTTGCATATACAAATATCCGTTCGTGTTTACAAAATTTCAATCCAATTATGAAGTTCTTACATAACTCAAAAAAGGAGAGCATTAAATTATCAGATTGCTCCTAATAAAATTTTAATGAATCGGACAGCTATAAATATAATTAGCCAGCCATACAATAAATCATTTACTAAATCCACTCTTTTTCAAATAAAGAGGTGTCTGCAAAAGTCTTTTCATTTAAAATGAAGAACATAGAGTACAAAATGTAAATCATATTTTGAATAATTATTCATACGATAAATTGATTATCAGATACAGATACTATATGCAGATTCTTCACCTCTGAATATTTATCGTCTAACTAATCGTTTATTATTCTTTCACTCCGAAATTCCCCATTGTTAAAAAGAAATGGGACAGAATAGATTCGAGCTGTCTATTCTGACGTCAAATATCGATAAAAACCGTGAAACCCGCAAGAAACGTTGTGTGTCATGGTCGGCCGTCAACGAAGCGTTGCAGAGATTAGCATTGCAACGGTATACTAAATAATACATTTCCTCGATACCCGCGCATATAATCAAACGGTAACCAATCAATTACCGCACCTGGTTCAATAAAAGCTTTTCGCTTTTTGTTTAGCCTCGTGCGTACTACAGAAATTTCTCTTCATCATCTTTTACGCGTGTGATAAGCAGTTCTATCACGTAAACATCACTTTTTTGTCATGTGATTCTATTTTCCAACATGATATTACTATATAAAATATTTTACTATAATGATGAGAGATTAATAAACAGTATCAATTTATTTAAATGATATAATATGCACGTTGAATTCTAATAGGACAAAATCGCTTCCTTTATCCAATTGCGAAAGCCTGTTTACGTAACAGCACCGTGCGACGATTATTAAGAGGGGATCGATGAGTAACCGAACTAATATATTCTTCTTATTCCAATTAGTTGTAGCCGAGTTGTCGCGACACTCTGTACACGGTTGCCATCAATACGAATCGGGAATTACCGGACGGGATAATTATGCTTGTTAACGATTACGCATAGTTGTGTGTTACTGCTGCGAGGGAGTGAAGTTAAGTGAAAAACAGGATCGTGATTTCAAATTGCAACTTTATGCATGCACCGCAATCATTAAAACCGCGGACACTTTGCATTTAAATGAGATTTAGGTGTGCAAATGACTGAGCACGTAGTAAAGTTTGTTATGAACCGACTTACACGAAGTTGAGAAATATTTAATTTAATACTACAGGTTAATTAACGAGGGTACACAATGAAAGTGATTGATTCCGTAATTTTAAACGTATGACAACGATGTATCATATATGAGACAAGAGACGACAAGTAAAAGAAATATCTTTCTAGATTTCATTCTCTGAAGTTATGCTACAAAAGTTTTATCCAACACAGAACTCTATGATCCTTGACTTATTTCAATCGTACAAACGGTTACAACGATACGGGAAAACAAATTGGAAGAAAGTAGCAATTTGTAAGTTTAGTATGTCATCGTGCATATCGCTTCCTGGTTCGAGTTCATTGCCGACCGGCGAGGTTTCTTTAGAATCGATTATACGCGAAACCTGCAGGCTAAGGTCGCTCGGGTTTCTCTTTCGCGTTCTTGATTTCGTCACACCTGTTCTTCTGCGACACCTCCGATCGAAAGTCAAGATCACTTCTTATTCATCGATTAATGGGCCGTGATAATAATTTCGTTCTTTGTTGTCCCCCCGGTAAGAAAAATACGTCTTAAATCTTTTTGTTCTCTACAAGTCTCAATGTCTTCTTGTAACTTCAGAGGTTGGGTACAATAAAAAGATAATGACAATTATTGTAATATGTATATATCCTGATTCTTCTCTGAGGATGCGACCGACAAAAAAATTATGCTTCTTTCGCTGCTACGATGTTCGAGTTTTCCAGTTAGAAAAAACGTTACATGTCGCTCAGATTTGGCTCGTGCGAAAAATAACGTTCGCCTCGGATTTCGGAGTGGCGTCGTTAACGGAACGTCGCGGCGCTGCGTCGTTCGCGGCGGCGGCCGCGTGTGCGTGCTTGAAGAAATATACAGCGGGACGCGAAAAGCGTCGCGGCCCGGTGCCCGTCCTGCGTTACGTCGAGCCCGACGGTATGCGTAAATATACAAGAAGCCTCGACGCCGACATCTCTCCCTCTCTCTCCCTCTCTCTATAGTATCGTTGGCCACCCTGATTTTAGTTTTAGAAAGAGCCCGTGATTCTATCCACGTCGATACGTGACGTCTCGACGCCGCGCAAACACCTTCTGGTTTCAACAATTTTTGGAAATACTGCTGGCAAAAATGTTTTCAGCGATTCACACGAACCGATACGATTTAGTGTACTCTACTAAATCTACAAAAACTGTGCGAAATTTAATCAGATTATTAGGAAAATAATAAAATCTATTTAATTAGGGTCACAGACTATGCCAGTCGAATAGACCAAAGAAATTAAATGAAAAAGTAGAAACCATGATTTCTGCTCGAAATATTTTTATTACACTGATTACTATTACACTTAATTATATTACTATTACTCTCAAAACAGGATTTCATCGATTAGATAATGCGTCACATGATCTTCAGAGATCACGTTCCTGGAAAACTGTGGTCTACACGATTTAATTCTCTGAAACTCCTGTACTTTCACCTCTGAACGGTGGCGTTTATAAGAAAAAGGTTCCGGGGCAACCATTGCCGAAAACGCGCGGAGATTCACGTTTTCCCCGGCTACTTTTCCCACACGGGATTTTCCGCATTCGAGCCGATCAATCCTCTCTTTCCGGGAAACTCGAAATCGTCGCCGGTTCGCACGTGTGCGTGACCAGCTGAGGTCCGTCGAGTGAAAAGCGATTCCGCGAACCGGGTAAACGTTCTTCGTTACGCGAAAGGAACGCCTGGCCCTAAACGGTCTCGCGTCTGAGAAACTGAGAGCGCGACTCTGTATGCCTACCGTGGGACTCGCGATTTAATTCCGCACGCGAACCGGTAACAATTTTCTGGAACGTGTGCCATGGACGTATCTCCGGTAATCATAATTTTCAAGACTCGCAGTGGTCCCTTCAATAAACGTGTAAGGATCCAAAGGTGCGTAAGAGCAATAAATGAAAACGAAAACTTTTTAAAATTATGTTACGCCTGCCGAATCTCGGTTATCGATTCTGGAAGATTTTTCGCTCCATTACATTTTAGTGTGTCTGGTTTTTACGCGAAGACACAGCGTTTTTTCCGCCCACTTTTTGCGGCTCGTTTCTTTTTTGCTCGAATCTGCTTATTACGCAGCGTCGCGGCACGAGTTGCAGGACGTTACCTTTTTTTCTTCGACAGGTTGCTCAACGAAAAGTTAATCTTTGTTCTACTGAAACGCGCGGTACGAGACTTACGAGTTTTACACCAGCGCGCCACGGAATTAGAGACCCCTCGGTGCTCGTTTTCTTGTTCCCACAATTGATTAACGATCTTTTAAAGAAACACTTGACGGGATCGTGTTAAAATTCTTTCAGTTTAAAATTCAGTTTTCTGCGAGGTCACTGGAACCCGGCTCGTGTCCCGTAATTCTCCACTCTTAACGTCAATTAGATTAAAAATTTTTATTTTATAGAAACATCTACTATCGACATCTGACTATATATTTAACACGTTGCCGCAAATGACAGCTATAGCCGTCCGATCTTTGACGATATGTAGTCAAACGATGGCTTTAGCCGTCGTGCACATTTTAAACAATAAAATAAAAAAGAGCGTTAGTACGAAGTGTACTGACGCATACACTTGTTAATTATCGAGTAATACATCGAAAAAAAGGTGTAGCATGCCAGACAGCATATTTATTGTCCTTTTATGTGTTTTCTCATGGTTTACCACTTCGAAACATTTTTATTTCATTTTTACTATTTTATAAGCAAAATAAATTACAAATGATAATTTTGTTTCAAACTGATTTTCTTGCGTTAAGTGTACACCTATTTACTCTTTTATTCATAGGAATCATTTTGAATTAGTAAAGCAAATGCCGTGTAGTCGTCACGACGGTCATAGCCGTCACTTGCTCCGGGAAGAGAAAAAATGACATGATGAGCAAATGACGGTTATAGCAGTCGATAGCTTTTTCGGAAGAACTGTGGCCAAATGTGATAATTTTCACTTCCAAAAATACAACTTACACTCGATTTCATCTGGCAGTCCTAAACAATTGAAAAAAAATGTGTTTAAAAGTTAAAAAGTAATTAACCCTTTGCACTCCGCTGTCCCCTCTCATGGGACATCGTAATTCTAGAATACCACTCAGATGTCCCTTCTCACGGGACTTTTAATTTTGTTATTAATTATTATTATTATTATTGACGAGGAATTAAGTTATTTCAGCGCAACTTTCTGAGACATGCATGTTTTCCTAAATTTTTCTCTTGAAATAGCTGAGTAGCTGATAGCGAACGTCCAGAATTGTTCAGAGTGCAAAGGGTTAGAAGTTAAAAATGTACGGCAACGTGTTAAAAAAAATGTTGTTTCTATTGTTTTCACGAGACGAGCGCTTCGAGCCACCCACCTATCAGAAATAACCAGAAACTCGCGGCAAACAAGCTCCGAAACGGTTAAATCACGCGGCTCGAATCGCGACGAATCTCCCGGAGCGCGAGAAAACGACGGGAGGAGAAAGCAGGATTAAAAAAAGAAAAGAACGAGGAGGAGGTGGGGAAACGGAGCCTGGTCAGAAGAAACGAAAGAAGGAAAGACGGGAAGAACGGGTCGTGAGATGGATTCAGGGGACAGCAAATTGAACGGCTCGGAGGCAGAGGCAGCGGTAATGATCGAAGAAGCGGCCGGTAACAGTCGAATTAGCGGAATCACGCGTACGTGAGAGCAATCGCTAAACCGTTGATACCATATAATCGGTAATATCTTTCCGCACGCTAGAATGTCTCTTTTTGCGCGCGAGCGGCCACCTCCGGGCGATCAGCCGTTTCTTCATCCACGGCCGGTACGAGCGGCGAGTCGCTTTTTGGCACGTCTAATGTCCTTTAAATTGGCCGATGAACTCGAACGTCGCGCTGCTTATCCCCTCGATCCCGTCGCCGCGTCCCGGGGATTTTATTAATTTCCACGACCGCTGCGCCATCGCTGATGGGATAATGATAATGATAATACGCGGCCGAGGACGTTGAACCGAATGCCGGGTGACTCGATGCCTGTAAACGTTCGCGAACGGTATTGTTCTTGAGTTATGAGCTCGAGAAAGTCGGACTCCCGGCGCTGCTGTCGATTTGGAACAGTGGGTCATTTTCAAACGACATCGTACCGCTTACAAACCCGGTGGCAATTGGCTATAAAATCTCATCTCGAACGCGAAACGAATTATAATACGCGGCTCGTTTCCGCTGGTCTTAATTAGTTTAATTAACCGCGTCGATTAGATTCAACAGCCTGCGTGCCATTCCCTTGTGTTACGCGTTACCTAATGTGTATGGCGCAATACAAATGTCATCTGCCTAATTAAATTGTTAATAAACTCAGTTTTACTTCTAATCACGATATTCTCAGATCGCATAGAATACCGTTGTCGGTATAAAAAGTTCAAATGCAGAGTACATCGGGCTGAGATGTAACGTAGAATTCAAGTAAGATAGAGGCACAGATTGTAGACTTGTTTGTCCTTTTTCGAAACTCGTCGATTACAGAAGAATGTACGCTAATGTCAGTGACATTTAAAGGCGGATGAAAAATGTCGGCGCGGAGAGGGGACGAAATTGCCATCGAGCGAGTCACTGTCAGCGAACGCGTTCATGCGTCATTTACTGTCTCTTAAATCGCCCCGGGTGCGGTTACTTCTTGCGTATTTTACAATGTACCTGGCCACATTCTCGAAAGGATCAACAGAGAAAACCGCAATTTCAAAATATCTCTCAGAGAAACTTAAACGTACACCTCTCGATATTCGTAGAATATCCAAGTTTCAACGGCTATTATTATTGTCGTTTAAATTACGATTTAATGCCATTTTTCGTTGTTGCGTTAAAAAACACAATAATTTCGTAGATTTGCATACAATCAGATTTAGGTAACTGTTTTCCAGGATTACCCAGCAGGTACTAGTTGCGAGGCATGCAGCACGTGTTCAATAAATGAGGATTTAACCGCGCATACGAACGTATAATACGACACTAAGCGATGAGGATTTCCCATAAAAAAAAAGAAGAAAAAACGGTACATCCCGTATCGTAGGTTATAAATTGTACTAATTATTTGCATATAACAATCGTATCCGGGAAACTTTCAACGGATGCTCCTGTTCAACTTTTCCAATTAAATTTTCATAAAGTTCCACCTCACGATTATCGTCGCTCATAAATCAATCACGCTCCCCTGTCGCTTCCTCCTTTTTTTTTCTTCAACGGAGACAGGCGCCGCTGTAGCGTAAGCATCTTCGTTCCTCGTGGCATCGATCAGACTCGCCGATTCGCCGCGTAAACAAAAGAAAGGAAACGCCTGACTAGGAAGGTTGCTAATTTAAACAAAAAATAAATCATGCGGCTCGCGGTGGGAATCGGAGCGATGTGAACCGCGTTTAACCCGCTTACCCGTGTTCACCTGTACCCGCGCGCCTGCACGGGCTAGCCGCCTTCTCACGGAAAAATCAACCAGACTAATGAAACCGGCCTCACAATTGCCATTTTACTCGCGGAAACGAAACGGGCGACGCGTAACCGTCGCGTCGCTCAAATTACCGCCAGACAAATCATGTTTAACGTTCTATTTCGTTTTCTACGCTAATTCTAATTATTTCCATCAATTATAAAAATCTGCACCGTAATGCAAAAATTAAAACTCTGCAGATCGGGTTGAAAATATGCTCAGATATTGTCCTCATGTAGTAGTACATTAACCCAGGGTTTAAAATTTTTCTATACATTAGATTCCGAAAGACAGCCATTTGAAAAAATCGCACAAATTTACAATTTCAAAACTTAAAAAAAATTGAAGGTTCTCAAATTGTAATGAAATTTTCCTCATAGGTTCTACTCGCATGATAATTGTGGTTTCCAAGTTTTCAGACATTTCTATGCACTAGGATCGCTGAAAAACAATATTGAACACCAAATCCAATGATCTGGCAAAACGGCGAAATTAGACGATTTTCAAGAATTTTTCTCTAACGTAAGTAATTGATCGATCGTTTTGGACAACAAGTGCTTATTCTGCTCGTGTAGAAGTGCAACTCAGAATTTTATCATCAAATTCCATCGGCTAGAATCGGAGAAAACAAAGATGGCAAAAATCGTGAAAATCGTAAAGGGGTAGCCTTTCAAAATTTTTCAAAATTTGGCAAAAATTGAAGCTTCTTATAACTACGGGTCTGCCTCGACATATCGATATGCGTACAGAAAGTTATTGACTAGAGAATTGGAGGCGACACGTGTTGCGCAATGAGTACTAATCGTGGCGATTTATGCGCCTCGTTTCGCTGCGCATCGACGCCCTCGCGTATCGTATTCATTGGATCATTTCCCTTTTAGCGTTTACAAATTTATATAAATACTAACGGTTATAGTGAAGGTATGAAAAATTTTAAAAAGTATTAAAAAAATCATAAACTATCTGAACAATGCAAATTTTTAGTAACAAATGTTCTTTGTTAATATCACGAACTAAATTATGTTGTATCAAAGTACCTAATTTTGCCATTCCTTACTTTACACTCATTGCTCACGCGGCACCTCTACGTTCGCTGGTTTACGGCCGAACGATCGCTCTCTACATAAAATACATAAATACAGGCAGTAATTAATGCGGGCAATTCACGTCAACGAAACAAGACTTTCCCGACGCGGCGATCGGTGTGTGCGTGCGTACTGATGAGAAGATTGATACAAGGAGCCACGTAATTAAACAAGAACGCGACGTCGTCGGACGCTGTTAATTCGTTGGGCGTGATCCGTCGTCCTTACATCGGCACCCAATTAATCCTTTAATTAAGTCTCCGGCAATTACCCGGTCGCGTTAGTGAAATTGTTCGATCGGTATCGCGACGCGCCGCCAGCTTTCCATCTAGGTACACGCCTGTGCGCTTCACTCTCTCTTCTTCTGCGATAAGATTTTTACTCCACCGGCCGATCCGCGCGATTTTTATTACCCCGTGATTATTCTCGTTCTCCCGGCCGATCACCTTCTACGACCGCCAGCCAGCTTACTTTCCTCAATTATTTGCACTCTCCCTGTTAGGAAAAGTCCTGTCTCTACTTACTCCTGGTATCATGCCTGTCGAATATCTTTTGAGAATTCTTCGAAATTTAGAAATACATTTTTCTTCACACACACACAAGTGGCTTAACAGTTTCATGAGTTTTTCAATTCCATTGGTGTTTGACATTTTTGTCTCGTTACTATTATTCATACACAGTACAAAATTGTCATATTGCTATATTCTTAATATACTGTGCAGTCTTTTGCATTATAGGTTATTACATTGATCTCAAAATAATTTTTGTTGTAGAGAAAGGTGTCAATCATCAAAAACATATTTAGCCTTTGTCATTTCGGAGACATTCTTGGCTCGGAGTTCTTGTACCGCAAGGCTCGAGGTTCGTGTGGAACACGTTCAAGACTCGGTGGGAATGATTCATGGCCATACACATCCGGAGGCTACCGTGGTTCGAATCAACGATTTCAATTTCATAATTCTTTACTTATCGCGAAGTGACAGGCGCTTAGGGTCTCGCGTGTATCGCCGCAGATAGCCGATTACTTTTTCCGACAGTTGCTGCCATCTGCCGGCGTGACAGTGAACGACCGGCGCAGCGGTGCGGGTCCGCTTTTCTCTTCAAAAGGAGAGACAGCGATCGACGGCAATGCCATCCGTGACTGGACACCGCATATGATTTCACGGCCGGTGCCTCGGCTGTCTTATTCGTGTGTAGAAATCGTGAAGATCTCGCGTGGATATCCGCCTCTAAATTGGATTGCAACTACCTGCAGTCCCTCCACTCTTTTCCCACCCCACCCTCAAAACTCCGTCACCGTTTCGGCCAGTTACCGCGTTTCTCCTACTACATAGACGTTTCTGTTTTTCCATCTTCTTTTTTCAGAATTTTTTGCTACCCTTTTTCACGTATTTTGTGAGAATAGCGATTACGCAGACCGATTCCTTATGTAAGCGAATCGGTCGCACGATGTCGAAAGCGTTATGGGTGATTTCAATGCCTGAGCAGACGGGATTTTAGAGATGCGTTATTAGGATTTAAAAAAACGTATAGATATTATTGTACATATTGTCTTTATACAACATTTTGAAATATATATGCAGATACATGAAAGTCTGATTTCGCATTCCATTTGGCAAAAGGAAATGTAGAACAGACGAGATGAAAGATCGTTTTATTAATTTTGCTACTATTGAAAATATGAAATTGCTTTTATCGCAGTTTTTCGGTAAAAATAAAAATTCGTAACGTGAAGAAAAATAGGACAAAATTATTGTACGGCACTCGGTTGATCTCGTTCAAGGTAATTTCGCGTCCTTTGATGAACAAGAGTATGAAGAACACGGCGCGTCGCTATCAATCAGTTAGAGAGGGCAAAGACTCGCGCACCGTGATTATGCCGGGGACCGAGCATTAAACACTGGCATTACGCATTAGTAAAAAAAGGCCCGCGGACGCGTTATCGGGTCGACGGGATCAGCCACCGAATCGGCGATGATCGTTAATACACCGTTGGTCGTGGTCCGTCGCGAGTCGCGAGCACGGGTTCCGGAATCGAGAACCGGCCATTAACGATCGGTATCTGTACGAAATTTATGCGTTCTTTTTTCTCCTCCTCTGTCGTGACGGAGGTCGCATCGTTTCAAGAGATGAACGATGTGACTTTGATCGGTCCGTTCCTGTGCATTTAGCGTGGCCATTATCGCGGCCGAATAATAATCTCAGCCAGGCCCCCGAGCGTCTCTCGAAATAATACTATTGCACGAGCCGAGAGAAAATTAAGAGGTACGATCAAACGGGTTTCAAATCTCCAACCCCCAAATACCCAGGCTCGTTCTTTACAGTCGCAGGCATGGCGCTTCTCAAACTATTTTTTGACTCTTCATATTTCTCGTTGTCCGTTTTAAGAGTTGATCGTTACATTGTTGCAACAGAAGATTTGTAGGGAATACTATAACTTATTTTCTGTACTATTTGTAAGAACAAATGACAGGTAAAACTGTTCTTATAAAAATGATAATATGCAGAAACCATAAATGTTAAAAAAATGTCAAATGCTCTGACCTAAATTGCAACGTAGACGTTTGCTATATTAGATATTATTTAGGGGCGACAAAGTCCGGTTGGGTCGGTGATTCTAAATTAGTCGAGTGTTTTGATATCAAACGCGCGATTGCGAATTGTCGGCCTTCCTTGGATTGGGATTGTGGGATCTCTTCTTTGGTTCTCGTCTGTTTAGATTCTGACTTCCTTGGATCTCCGAACATAGGTGTTCAAGTGTTTATGAAGGTTTTGAATTTCACCGATAGAGTTTCTCTGGTTTCCGTCTTTTAAACATTGTTAGAAAGAACACACGATTCTAACCTACTTCTTACGATGTATTTGAAATAACAATTTTTGTTAAATTGGTTAATCGAATCAAGAATTTTGGTTTCAATTGAGAAAATTTAATGGAACGAAGTAGCTCATAAATCCTTTGTAGAATTCTCTTTTAGGATAGAAGTATTAAAAAGAAGAAGTGGTTTTAATTAAACTGATTGATCAGTTACGACCTTATCAGTTCTCTATTTCAGTTTTGAATTGATTACATCTGGAATTGCAGATATTGAATTTAATCGATGACTGTAGAAAATTCCATATCGTACGCCTGGCACTGTAAAATAAAACTGCCTACTCTTTGTCACTTTTACTCCACCGCGCTGTATAATCACTCTCATACTAAACGTGTCACGTAATATATCAAAACCTCCGCACGCTATAATTATCCCCAGTACCTTAACACCGGACTTTTCGTTCGCTTACACGATACTTTCCGTCCAGCGCCTTCAATCATCAATTATTTACACGAACGAGTCTTTAATCGCGAAAATTGACCACATAATACCGGCAACACGCCTAAATTCCTTGCAATAATTTTATCTCAAACCAAACAACGTGTCCCAACGTCCCTCAAGCTCTAAGCGCAATTTTCTATCCGACCGACTCATCAACTTTCCAACTAATTCCAAGAGAAACAAAAACGTGTATATTTTAATCAATAATCAGTACCAAAACGATATTAACGGTATCGTTAAAACATAAAATTATTTATGTAATTAATACGTAAAGTGAAACGGAAGAGATAAACGAAGCATAAATACACACGTCGAATGCAGCGAATACAATTTAATTCGGTAATAAAATATTTTTGTTCGATCGCGAACGCCACGTTTGATTTTTAATTCCCCTTGACCCAATCGTCAGGCTGCTTCTCTGTTCCGCGTTTCCGCTCGAGCGATTCGGAGACGTCGATTCTCTTTTTCTCTCATCCAACTTCGCGTCGCGGCGCGTCCCACACCTCTTCTTTCCCGCGTTTCGTTCTTTTCGACGAGCCAATCTGTCGATCTACGGTGCCCGAGAACGTGTCGTCTGTACTCTCCTCTCATCCAGGATGCTCTATAATTTACGGTTTTGGATCATGCTTCTATCGAGGCGGAGTAATGACAGGTCGATCGTTCGCAAGCTACCATCTTTGCCAGTTTCCGATCACTGGTTCGCGTCTACTTATCGCTGCCACTCTCGACCTTACGAATCGATGGTCCTACGTGTCTGTTCTTCTCGAATTCTAAACTATAAAACTGATTTCTTAGCGAGAAGAAACAAGTAAATCGTATACATCGTCAATGATTAATTTGGAGAATTAGTAGTCTGTTATAGCGATTTAATATTCCTCTGTATTTTAATTAATATTTTTTTCTATTCAAGATTTCGCAATTCTTAAATATCATCTAAAACATTGTTGACCTGTTTCATTATTTATAATACCCTCTAACTCTTCTACACCCAGTTTAGATTACCTCAGAGCCCATTTTGTTAAAAAATATTGCCTAAAGCTTGGAGCTATAAGAAGGAACGCGTTCCGTCGCGAAAACGCGAGGCTCGCTTTTGTTCGGCGCGCGAGCACGTTCGTCAGGCTCGTCACTTTCGTTTTCCATTCGAATCGTATCGAGGATAAATTCGTCACGGCTGCCCGGGGCCCTTTCACGAGCGACGTACCCGCGAGGGAAAAATCGCCGATGAATAGTCGCGTTAATAAGAAGAAAACGCGCGCGCCCGCGGAAAAAAGGCTTGCACAATTACGGCTGTCAACTACGGGGATATACGCGCACACAGATAGATTTCTTTCGTAAACGAATAAGCGATCACCTGAACTTATTAAGTTTCAGATCGATATTTTACTATACTCACACCTCCTATCCCCGATTCACGTAGATTTTATTATTTTGGCGAATAAACAACTGTCAACGCGACATATTAAAACGAAGTATTTTCCGAATAATTGTGATGTCAAATATTTTCCATTGTTTCCCTTATCACAAATTGAGAATGTCGAAATGAAGTCATCTCGTGGACGAGGTTAGAAGAATCGTGGCAGATGTGCGATCGTAAAGTTGTTAGGTTGTAAAGTATCACAGTATACAGCTACGTGTGGGTGTATATTGCATCGTGAACGTGCTTCCGCGACAAGTCGGTTCAGACCATTTTTACGAAACAATACTAAAGAATTCATAATGAAATCCATCCACCTGTTTATTTTCTCTCAAACGAGAAAAGAGAAACGATTTTTCGATTCATAAACTTCGATCTTATGTACCCAAAGGTTTGCCCGAATACACTTAGTACTTGAATTCGAATGCAATTTTTATGCAAAATAAAATATTTGACGTTTAAGCACTTCATTATTATCATAATCTATATCATATTTAAAATCCATAAGAAATCTCTTCTTAGATTCCATTTTTAATATCGATAGTATAAAATTATTATTTCGCATAAAATCATATATCAGAAAAAAATTTGTGTTGCAAAGGTTTTTCACAGTCGGACGGGATATCAGGCCATCTTCCGTTGAAAGAGGGAGAGGTCTTTGGAGAGGACGTGGAAACGGTAAATCATATCGCGGCGTATCGGGCACGAGTTTCGCGGACGAAGCGGAAGGCAATTTCGCAGTAGAACCGGCAATACGGCAGTGGAATCCGGTAGGGTTTTCGCTGGGAGCAGAAGCGTCGCAGTTTACTGCGGATGCCACGGAACGGAACACTTTGCTTTGGCGAACGCGAAACCGCTTGCGCCGCCCGATTTACGAGCGAGTTCTGCGCCGAGGACGTCGAAACGCGCGCGAGATGACCCCCCGTCCATCTGCGTTCCTTGAGAGCCGGCCGACTGTGGCAGGAAACGTTTCTGTCTTCTATCTTCCTGCTTTTTTCACTCATTTTTCAGTACGAGGCGATCATACGTTTATCTATTTTCTGAATCCGTCGAGGGAATCTCGGATCGAAGTGTCTTTCTCGGAAGTGATTGGAGATGCAAACATACAAATCGGGTTTTATGCGTTTATCTATGTAACGCGCGAGAATACGCATTATGCAATGAGCGTATATAATTATGTTTGAAAAAAATCGTAAATTTCTAAAATTGTTGATATGCTCTAAAATCCTTTGAAACGGAAAAATTGTCTAGGGTCTAACAGAGAGAAATGAAGGGCTCGTGTGGATGTGGCATGTGTTCCTTTTTTTTGCAATTCTCCGCACGTAAGAAAAACAAAGAAACGAGAGTGCGTGTCTGCGTCGGTATACCGATGCTTTTCGATAAGCAGCACGTTGAATAGAAACGTTTGTATAATAATACATGACTGTTATCAACGTTTTCGTGACGGACATTTCTCATTCAGCGAAATATCTTTGAGGGAAACTTGTGCTATGTTTTCTCCTTGAACAATTTGTACTTATTAATGAGTAGAACGAGATACGTTAATCAGAGAAAAATTTTAATCATATCGATCCTGTTTAAAAATTAGATTGTAGTAAATCAACAACCGTTCAGATTTGATTCGAAGAAATTTTTACCTTTTCACATTTTTCTATCAAACAATGTATATTCTCTATTAAGTAATCGATAAAATTTTTTATCACGGTATTTAGTTTCACTTGTACGAATAATCAAGGCTCGAGCCGGCTAATTCTAACGCAAAAATAACCGTAAGAAACGCGTCCCGGAACTATTTTCGAAACTCGCGATCGGGCGCGTATGCCAAGAAGCGTTTCAATTACAAAAGATAACACATACAGTGTGTATACATATAACACGGGCCAAGCCACGGCATTGCCTCACGCCTGTTTGACAGCGACGCCTCGACTAGAAAAATAAAGATTGCGGTACGATAAATTTTCGCCGATCTTCGGCCTTACCCTCTGTCTTTAAAAGTCTCTCTGTAACGGGACGACTGTAACCGTTTCCGTTCGTTAACTTTTAAGAATAATTGATAAGACATCTACATAGTAGAGATAAGTGCTGTGAGAGGTAGAACGCTGAAAGACTGATATAAAAACTTTGTCGGACATGCGAGAACTATGATATGGTCGGATCGGAAATCGTCTGTCAGTGGCTCGTCGACGGGACGACGATAACGTCGACGTAATAAGCAACGAGCAGACTCGGTGAAAGCGGAATTAGCGCCTTCCCGCTTTGGGGATATCGCGATAATTGGCCGGGAATATGTCGCGTGCACCGGGCCATCGTCCATTTACGCGTTGCCATCGGCCCGGTCGCGTTTCATGTCCGATCACCTTTTCGAATAACAAGTTTCAAATCGCGTCGACGATACGTACAGTTTAAGCCAAAAGTAATTTCTCAAACGAGAAACAGACATTTTTATTAACCATGCGTCTATGATTCATTT
>SHCU01001227.1:8278-26428 GCA_004307685.1 Ceratina australensis | reverse complement strand
GAGCTTTGGAACCTTGTACGTTTCCATTTATTACGAGTTATTACACTTAATCAAAAACTTTTTGGTGAAGCCTTGAATCTCATTAGAAAACTGTGTCACGCTTTTAGGACGTATTCACGGGAGTCGTCCGATGTACAAAGGACACGACCATCGATTTTCCGCGTTGTACACGTAACGTTTATTGTTCCCGAGACGTCGATCGACTTGACGGAAAGTGTAACTGTCCGATGCACGCAAACGCGACCGATGAAATTGAGTTTCAAGCCTGCATGACGTCCCCTTCCGAGCTTTTCTTCCCGACCGCGACGTTTAGGAAACGAAGCTGTCCGTCCCGTTTCCCTAAAACTTCTCGGATGATGCCACGCGTCGAAAGTTTCTTATTACGAGCCGTTCCGATAGCGTGGCAAAAGCTCGGGAAGCTTCCGGATAGGAAGAGCTCGAACCGTAAACTCTTCGACGGTAAAATTTCACTCTTGGTGGGAAATAAACTTTATACGAATGCGTTTAACTACCGGAGTTCGATGCATCGTTTTTTATCTTGCACGCTGCAATTTTCAGCGCCGACCGATCTCGAAAATTTGTGTCGAGTGATCGATCGAATCTGAGTGGGGAATAAAATTTATCCGAATCGCTATCACGATTGCAGCTATCGAGACACCATTTTTCCATTCTACTCGAATAGCAAAAATGGAGATCGCTACAAATTCCGAACTTGAATTCGCGATATTTTAAAGCGACTTGAAAAATCTCTGCGTGCGTCTAGCCTCCGGACCGAAAAACAATAAAGCGACCCTGCGCTGTCCGCGACAGTCCCCCGGCAGTCTCGAGTCGAGTGGATTTTAATTCGCACCGACGCGCTCGCCGGACATCGTTCCGATTTTAAATCAACGATCTCCATCGATCTGGCCCAGGGTCGGCCGTCAGAAAACAGTTTCAACGGAGTCAGAATTTCGCGTGGGTGGGCGAAAGTCGACCGTAACCGACGCGATACCAGGACGCAAAAGACGCGTATACCGTTACAGAAATCCAGAGCTACCGACTTCGTAGCCGCTGCGTTCTACAACCGGGCTTGCCGCGGGGACGCTTTGTCTTGCTCGATCGGCCGATACGTTGCCATATTTTCCGGTCGAATCGTGCCGCGCCGGAGGACATTTCTCAAGCCGGCGACAATGCCGTGTTCCCAACAGGGGATGACCGGAGGAGAACGGAAGTTGTACTTAGAAAGAGGGATCGTTCGATAGAATCTGTCGTGGATTCGAAATTGAACCGTTCCAACGGATTTAGTACGCTCGTATAGGTGTGTTCCGTTCGGGTGTTCAAACAATCGCAGGGGCGGCGTGGTTCGGGAGAGAAGCAGCCCGCGGAGCGTACTGGCTCCACGGAGGCATTCCAACAGTTATTAAACGAATTCTCGGGCGTAGGCGTTTATACCGTTTTAGGTTCGGATTCCGCATTCGAGCCACGTTTTTTTCATCGATCGGATTATTAAATTGGTTTTGAAAGAGCGTGATCCGGGGATAAAAGCGACCGTTCCAGCGGACCCTCAATCATCGTTACACGTCGAAATGGCACGAGAAAGATGGCATCGTTACCGCGGCGAAGCCCGATGCACGGCCGCTTTTCAGATGCTTTATCCGCGAGTTATAGATCACGCGGAGTTATATATCGTTTTGCGCAACGGACAACAGTCGCGTCATTTCTAAGGCAACTGTCTGGAAAATATGTTGCCCGATGCAAATGCCAGGGTGCCGAGGGACTCGACGCGAGAAACGCGCCGGTCGAGAACAACGGGGCTACTCTTCGCGAATTATGCGAATTCTTTCGACGCTGACAAACCACCGCGAAACTCGACGATGTCGGGGGAAAATCTCGTGAAAAGCGGCGAACAAACGAACGAACGCGTGCACGCACGCGTCGCCGTTGTAGGCCGTTGACAAATGGATAAGTGCCAGCGGGGGTGAACCGGATACGGGGTGACAGGGTGCGAGCTGACTCGTAACTTTCGCGGAACGGCCAGAGGCAAATTGGTCTCTCGACAGGGCGCCGCGCCTACGTCTCGCGAAGGACGTGGCGATTTATGGAAATTGGAGAACGTTCCGAGTGTCCAGCCAAACGGGAGGGGTGGTTGGTACCGGCTGCACCCATCGCTTCAGCTAGGCGTCAGACCTGACGGCGACGTGTGACGAGCCCCGTTGACGAACGTCCCCGGACGTTAATTCCTTCACGAATTACCTTCTACCTTAATATAATTAACCTGAATCATGATTCACCGGATAATCTCAATACAAAAAACTACAGGTCTTCATTTTTAATTTCATATTAAAGTATTTTCTTCTTTGTACAAGGAAGGAAATTAATTTCTGGGTAACCTAATACTTCGAGCAGGAATTTTTCGACGCACTTATTTATTAATTTCTGGTACGCCGAAAGTTTCGGAGTACTTTCACGAACGGACGTGCGCTCGAATTAATTCAACGCATTTTCCGACATCGGTTCGACCGGGTAAAAAGAAAGTTGTCACCGGAGTTAATTAACGCGGCTGCGATGCAATTATGGGAAAAAGCTTGGCGGACAAGTGATACAATTTTTTGCCAGTTGGAAAAACGAGCGACGGGGATGTGTAACGAATACGGTCGGTGTGTCTCTCTTTTTTGTAACAGGACACGTAACGAACCGCTATTGTCCACCGAAGAATTTCAATTTTTTGTTTCGGCGCACGGGCGCAATAAATGGCGAGGCGAAAAAAGTGTCTGCGCGTGTCATAATTTTATTATTTAAAATCGCCCCCGTTGGGAGTATGTAATTAGTTCCTTTTTTTAAAAGCCGCACGGTTAAGTGGAAACCAACGGCGCAATGAATTTGTGGTTGTCGCGGCCGTCGGGAACAGCAGGTGCGAAGAGAACACGGCTGTTAACGAGGAAGGACGAGGCGTATAAGGATACTCTAGTTTCAGTTTAGTTCAACTGTGCTCCAGATTAAGAAACGCTTTGCCGCGAACGAGGCCGAATTCGCTTGACTGCCGACGATTATACGGATCGATTGGCTTCACGGAATTTACATTTTTCGATTAAAATTTTTCAACGCAACTTCAATTAAGGCTGTACCGTTAAAGCGTCATTAACAGAGGAGCCTCGATACCTCTATTCTTCCTTTCACGTTTCGCGTGCGGAATCGCGGATCGTTAACGACAGAAACGAAAACGGAGCGCGACGAAATTTCATCGGAATTTTACGTTCGAATGCGAACAATAGGGGAACCGGGGAACGGATCTTCCCGCAGGAACTCAACAGGTTTTTAATCGTCGCACTTCTCGAATGGCGTCTCCTTTACGACACTGCGACCCAATAAATCTGCCATTATTCCCAGTTTCATCGCTAAAAAACATCTTTGTTCTCAACTTCCATCGCGATAGCCGTAAATCTCCGTATGTATAACAGATTTCATCAAAAATTGATATCTCTCTGCGAGGATCTAACGTCGACGGTAACACGTTGTTTCGCAGGTAAAAACGTATCGCCTTATGCGATGAGAAATAGATTGGGAACAGAATATCGAGCAGAACACACGACGGCGGGATTCGAGAACGACGATTCCACTTTTCTGTAGATACCTAACCGTAGCCGGGAGAAACTTTTTCGGATTTCCTTGGGGAGACTCGGTTACCCGAGCGGTTGTCGGAGAGTGATCTGATTTCGATTGACTTCTGCCAATTTCTCTGCACGTACCCCGCGCGTGTGTATGCAGCCAGCGGGATCGAAGTTTAGTTTCTTCTTCGGTTGTTATTTATCTCCCGTGGCGGTGGTACCAGTTATCAAGGGTGAACCGACACGAGGGGCTGGTTAACGGTTTACGTGTAAAGAAGACCGGATGATTAATCGCGTTCTCGAGCTGGCTCATGACCGAAAACCTATTTTCACATAATCTTCCCTTCACGTTTTTACGTACCCTTCGCGCATCCAAATTCACCGAATATCTAACCGCGAGCTCTACCCACGAGAATTATAATATTACTTTTTTTAAACGTCTTCGCAAAATACGTTCGAACTATTTACTCGCGGAATGAACGTATGAGAAGATAACGCAGGTGAGTTTGTAATGAAACGAAGCTAGTTCGTTTCGAGGGAAGAAACACCAGAATTATCCGTAAATGGAACGTTTCACGGTTTATCCGAGGAACAAAACAGCCAGCTCTAAATTGCTGGCCATTACAGGGAGCATGGGAATAGCGTTTCCGAAATCACGTGGCTGTGAAGAGCAACGGAGACGCGGTTTGTCATCCGGTAACCAGGCAACGGAAAGCTTTTATGGGAAATCGTGTTTCGGTCGAGAGGCAGCGCGAGACTGAATGCAAGCCCGGCCGGAAAACAAAAGACCAAGTGTCGCTCGATATTCCTGGTTGCCCAAGGAGAACGAAATTTCCGTGTTACTTTTGCACCTTGCTAACCTGTCCTGTCGTCGACGTTAACTTATTTACCTTCATCAACGGCACGCGCGATGAAGAAAGAAAAAAAAATTCGAGTTCCCCGTGCCGCGAATTCCAGCCGGCTTACCGGGAGACTTTACACCCTCGTAAATACGGTTACAGAGGGTACGGTATTTATGCCTTCACAATCTTCCCCGTTCTGAGTTCACCCTCGAAACTGGCGTTCCATTAATTAGTCCCGGTAATAACTCCCCTATAAATCCTTCAAGGATTCCCCGAACTAGACCCCGCGACCGCGTTCATCCCGAAATCTATCACGACCGTTCCTCCTCGAGGCTTCATCATTGTCGGTAACCGCCAGATTCGACCGCGAATCGAAGGAAACCTCGTACCCTGGACAAACACGATTCTCGGCTTTCGATTGGAACTCTTCGTTAAATTCGTTAGGTGAACCTGATTTTTGAGTAACAATAATAAGAAGTCTATAGCAAAATAGGACTGACTGACTGTTAACAAACTGGCGTCTTGCTAGACAAAGAGTAAGGAAAATCGCCCGAGGATCGCGATCGACTATAAAGGAAGAGGGCTCATGAGCGATATTCAATTGCGAAATTCGCTTTTCTGGATAACGTTCCCCCTGGCATCGTGATTACCACTATCGCGGTTAATGTCCCAAAGCGAGCAGAAGAAATGTAAACTAGATGCGAGCACGGTGGCGGTGAAAAAGGGAAATGCTTTTAGTGTTTTCTTCGTTACTGGACGCGCTCATCGGCCAAATTGAAAATCCACCGGGGTTTAATCGAGATGCCAGGGGAACTGGGTGACTCGGGCCATCCGGTAGGTGGTTTATGCACACGTAATTTTGTTCTTGAAGTTCTACATTCGTCGGTCGCCGGAATACGCTCGGTTACCGAGATTCAAGAATTTTAATTAACGCCGACTCAAATTTCCCCGCGCCTGTCTCCCCGGTCTTCGAAAACGAAACCGTCGAGCCTCGCTTCGACGGGATCCTATTAAACTTTCAACTTTACAAGGTTACAACGTTTCAAAGGAGGAGGTCGAACTTGGAAAATGGATTACGCGCGTTCGCGCGAGTTCGTCTTTTGTGCGATGTTCCGGCGTTCGAAAAGTTGTTAGACGGTTCGCGAGCCAGCTTCAAACGGGAGAATCGTGGACCCGTTTCGAGGAATAAAGCGGCTATTCTCTGTCCAACGGTCACGAACCGAGACTGGGAAGAACGCACGTAATTTGAATTTTGAATCCCGGCACGCAGCGCGGCTCGCGTGAAACATCCTCGCGTGACACGAGTAGCGTATCGGTATAGCGGAACGCGCGATTAAAAAACCCGTTGAATCTCGGAATATAAAAATGCGACGATCTAATTTACTTAAGAGCACCGGCACGGAAAAGGCTGGAGGGAACTCGACCGTTTGAAGACCGCCGGATTGATTTGCCAGATTAATCCGCCGAGTAATTGCATTCGAAGGAATTGAAACGCTCAATATGCCCTCGGATATTTTTCTCGGTAGGAAGATATTACGTCGATTGCTCAGCAATCTTTCTTTCCGCGGAGTCTGTTCAAACGCGTACTTAATCGTTTCAACCGAACCATCCACCGATGATTATTAATTTCGAATACTTATCAGACCCCGACAGACAGCGAGCGCCTGGATAAATTTTTTTTATAAAAGAGATAGCATAGGAGAATTATATTGTACGAATATCAGGCAGACGAAACAAAATGGAACTGTGAAGGGCTATTACGGTACCGAGAGATCGGTTCAAGTTTTTGCCGCGGTACGCACGTCTAAAATAGAAACTCGTCAACCAACGATGGAAAAATCAGCGAGAAGAGGATTGCGAGTCTACCTTTCCAGATCGACCTTGTGGCTTTCCTTATTTGGACGAAATGCCGACGTTCGAGATACTAAAACTCGTCCGCATAAGGACTGTACTTATCCCACTGGTCGATTCGTCTTGATTTTTTACCGGTCGCCGGTTTTCTTTAGAAACTCTCGTGTTAGGCACCGGATTTTAAATTCGAGATTAATCGAGGCCCGGCGGGATCGTCGTAAAGCGGCGATCGTATCTCACGGAGGAGCAGAGAGATTAGAAAAATTCTTGGAGCAGACGATGAACGTGAGAACGGGACGAATCGAGACAAGGTGTACACACGCCGCCGCCGTGGTGCCGTACGCTCGTATACACCGGGATCTAAATAACGTTCTGACGCTCTATGTTTTACATCGAACACGATCGGCCTTTCTAACCCTGATCCTCCCGGCCCCCTCTGAAAATTTTATATTTCTCTCACCCGCGGCACGTAGGTCATCTATTAAAGGTTTCCCGGACACGCTATCGCGACTCTCTTTATTATCACCGTGGCTAAAAGGTTTTCCTGATCGATTCACCGAATTCCAAGCAACGGAATATCGGCTCCTCGATGGGTCAATGATCACAGCTTACATACATTTTCTCCGCCCCCGAGACTTCGTCTTATTAATTTACGTCAAACGCTTTATTATCAGTTTGCATGAGTAGCCCCTGGGAAAAATTTCTCGTCGTACATACAGAGAAGGCGCGTGCTATGTATCTCCGCATCGATCAAAAACTTTTTCCCAAAAATAATACGCTATTTTTCCACCGCGTTGTACATTCAATTTTCGACTCTCGAAAAATCAGTAAACCGTCGTTGAATTCTATCTAGCTGTGGAAATTGTTGGCGTAGGTACACGGATCGCGTGAAATAAAAATATTCTGCCGTCACTCGCGTGTGGAAGAGGAAACTCGTGCTCTACCGGTGGCCATGACCGAGTAACAGGACTATAGGGCAAAGTGTTTGCCGTAAGTTACCCTCGCGAATCCTTCCCAGAGTCGTTCATCGATTAAAACGTTTTACCAGTCACCTCTACACGTTCTATTCTGCACGTAAAACGGTAAGATCAGTCGCGGTTTAATACGTGTCGCCAACGGTTGCGACCTGGCTTCACGCAGCTCCTCGAGGCACTCGAGTTTAAAGCTTATTTCAGTGGTAATAGCATCGGTGCCCCGTCAGCGAAGTTATGAGAAAATACGAGACAGCCCGAATGGTTAGCTGAAAAGTTTGTAGGCCGCCGAGTCTCGGTGTGTAACTTCGCTAGCTATAATATAATGAGATATAGTAAAACGACGCAAAAAAAATGAGCACGCTCTGCGTGTACATTAAGCTTTTTAATATACAACATCGTTGCTCCCCATCCGTAACACGTATTACACCGACCGTGCAATTGTTACAGGTATCAAAACTGTTGGATACCGATGCTACGCACACGTACTTCGTACAAATAATTCTCATCGTTTTCCAATTATCTCTAATGAACGAATCCGTTTCGATCTAATTGAAAATACGATACATGTGAGAAGAAAGCTGTGTATCTCGAAAGCCTCGAGTCAATTTAATGATGGGGCTTACTGTGAACCATCGTAGTTTGCTCCTGCTTCGAATTCCGTGAATCGTCTCGCGGATCATCGCCGGGAACAGCTGTCGCGAGACTGGCAATGCCGGAGACCCCGAGGAGAAGCGAGACAGGAAGAGCGAGAGAGACTAGAGAAGGGATTGGAGAACGACCAAACCACTGACACACTCGTGTCGCGCTCGTCGAGCGACTGCGTGGGTTCGCGGCTGCCTCGAATACCGGAGCCGCGCTCGGAGCCGCTCGGTTTCGCTCGGGCAGCCGACGAAACCCGCCGGCCGACGGAGAGGGAGAGAATGCAGCGTACTGCTCCCTCGCATCGCCGGCTAACCGGCAACTTTCACGGGGGATGCGTGGACAGAAGCTGCATTAAATAGATTAGGATCTTCATCGAATCCCCGGGACCGACGAATTATCCTCCGCCGGCTCCATATTATGCCTCGCAGCCGGAGCGCGCCCGATCCTCTGTGCTGTCTCGCGTAATTCGATTTCCGCGCCGATCCGCACTTGGTGGCAACGCGCGCGCGTGTATTCAATCATGTGCCGCATCGTTACGGGGGTGTTGATTTTTTGGCTCTGGTTTCTTGCCCACGACTTATCGGAGCAAGCGATTTTTTTTTGCGCGCGCGGGAATATTAAGCGAATTGGAACATCGATTCGACGGTAGAAAGTGAACCGACTTGAAATAGCCTGGTTTCCCGTGAATGAAGCTTGTACTATTTAAAACGGATCTATTTCGACGTTTTAAATTACCGAGGAATCAGAATCGATCGGACGATGTTTAGCGTGGAGTCTTGAAAAGAACTTCGACGCTATTTCAATCAGGCAACGAGGGGTATCGTTTTATGAAGTAATAAACATCGTTTGGAAAATATGGCTCGCTCCCTATTAAAGAGATCCCGTTATCCCTCGTAGAGGAAAAAATGCCGATAAGAAAAGAGGCGCGTCCTTTAGATGAGAAAATTGTCTCGGGAGAATGGGAACCCGGCGCGATTATTCTATACACGGCGGTACAGTTAAAGGCCCGTGTCCTTTCCCGTTTTTCTACTCTGCAATTCCTTCGCGGAATTGAAAGCATTGCAGAACTTGGCAAGATAAAAATAACGCCCGGATACCTGCTGTACACCCCGCGCGAACGATATGAATTATTTACGAAAGCTCCGCCGACCGCACTTGGGCAATTTTTACGGAGCCACCCCACCGCCGGCGTCGTCCTTTGTCCCACGGAATTATTCAATTTAAAACTTCGGATCTGAATAAACCCCTTCTAAAGCGTATTCTTCCTCTACGCGAGAGGTTCGGCTTCGGGATCGAAAAACTCGGCCGAAAGTTGCTCGCCGAGCATTACCGTGGATCATTAATTACTCGCCATTCGCGGAAACTCGAAGCGAGCGAATCGGGCTATCTATTTTCAGTCAACGGAATTTGTATCCGCCGCTGCCGGACAAATCGAACCAATAATTGAGCTTCTCTAAACAATAATTTATGTAATCCGTCGTTCCGAAGTTCGAGAGGAGGCGCGCGGGGAGAATCTATCCGATAGATCGAGGACCCGTAGGCGTCGGAAGTGTAAACAATCGATCTTGGTTATGAGACGGTTAATATTCCACTAATCTAACCCCCGTTCTATAATCCAAATCCGGCTGCACAAATCCCGATCGTGTCGGCCAAACAGATTGGCCTGCATAATGAATCAAGGGGGAGATACCACGCGTACATACATGTATGTACGTATACGCAACACACGCCCCCCTTGTCTCGGTCTCGCCTCTAAACACGTGAAAATTCGCGCAAAAGACGATCGATCTCGCGCTCCGCCGACCGCGGAGCTCCAAATTGCACGTCGCAGACGTACAAAAGAACTTCCTCGTATTCGTTCCCCGAAGAACAATCTCTCTCCCTGCTCGTGTGGCAACAACTGAAAACAACGAGCATTCATACTTTTCACGCGGTGGCCAACAATAGAGCCGAGGAGGAGCAGAGAGGTATTGAGCAACGATGTAACCGGTCGACGAGGGTGCGAAATCTGCTCGGAGATTGATTCGATCAGTCTCTAGGAAACCTCTGAACACCGAGGCACGGCAAGTTAATTTAATCGACAATGAACGCGCGACTCGTGGTAGGAAGAGAGAGAGAGGCTGTAGGTTCGTTAACTGTGGACGGCATTCCTCGCATTGTCGCGACGATTGCACAACTACTGATGTGTGAACTTCGATGCGAACAACGCCTCCGAGGCCAGCACTCGCGTTAATCCTCTCCAATTACGCACCTTCCGGTTCAAAGCGACCTTCACCGCGCGATTTCTCAAGGCGGCTCTTGTTAGTCACTTGAGATTCTTAAAAAGAGGCCATCTCTATTATCTCGTCGGTATTTTAATGTCCGACAGCCGGAACGTATATTTATGCATTGTAATTCTATTAAAATTGTTAGTCGAAACGAGGATGACAAATGAAACGTTTCCCTTATTGAGTAGTTAGAATATTTCATTCGGCGCATGAAACCGTTTGATTTTTGAAAATCGTAACTCGTACCGATCAATTTGCAATTCATCGACCATATTTTTTATTCCATCTCGCCCGGCGTTTTGTTAAATATATCAGAGCACGGTAATAAATGTGTATTCATATTTTTATTTAATTTCTTCTATAAAACGGATTGATGGCTAGCTCGGAACGAATAAAATAACGTGGAAACGAGAAATTATTGATCGCGAATGATGGCACGGAATGGACGTGTTAACAGAATCTTGAATCGTTTTTCGATACACGCGTGCAGCGTCCGGAGGGCGTGATTCACGCGAATTTCCATCCAGCGACGAGAGAATGTTGTACAAAGCTCGATTATCCGTATAACAATTTCGGGCCAGCTTACTGCTCTGTCGACCGTTTATTATCGAACAGGATTCGAGGAAAGCCGATTCGATCGGTCGGCAGCTAATATTTTTGCGGTCGTTCAATGAAATTCCACGCGGCTCGTCCGGCCGCGTCATCGTTGACGCGTGCCTGCACGTGTTTCTGGCACGATTTACCAGCGTTCAAATAAAAATAACCAACCCGAACGTAAAACTAATGCAACGATGAAAGCTCGAACATATTTCACGCCACGCTCGGACTCTTGTGAGCTCGATAAGTTCGGCAATAACCGGCGAGAACGATTACACGGCTATGCGTTTATGACTCCCACGCAATTAACTCTGCGTGCATCGCATCGCGTGGTTCTCGAAGTCTCTAAGTCTACTCCATTTCATGCGAAAATTTGCCAACCGTTGGATATCAGAGCCACATGCATGTGTTTCCTTTTACAACAAACCTACACGGTTCGATCCGCGAAGTTTCCAAGAATCCCCTTATCCCAACAGATAACCAGCCGGAGGCGGAATAACGCTAGCTATTGCTCTTGCCCGGGTAATGAATCGCGTTTGGAAATGTCAGCGGAATTACGCCGCGCGCTTCTATCTTCGATACGCACGTTTCGACTGTATTTGCATAGGTGTTCGAGCGTCGCGTCACAGATTCCCCATTAATCGTCGTAACGAGTATCGACGAGGAGCGAGCGAACAAAGACGCGGCGACGGACCGAGAGAGCACCGATAACGCGTCCCAGAGGTGATTACTATGGAAAATTATTATCAAATTTGCAGCCCGGCAATTGGGTCAGCGATGTTTTTCCACCAATTTCCGCTTCGTCAGGTTTTTACCGTCGCTCTTTGCCGCTTCTATTGATCGACCCTGTACGTACTTCATCGGCGATCGTAATTGGGCCGCTCGAAAAAAATTGGATCGACCAGGTAATCATTAAAATTGAACGAACCTGATTGAAACAGGAGTGTGCGTTACACTCAGATGCCTGCTAAATGGGCCGATCGTGTATCCCACGGCACTCGACGGCGCGTTTTCCTTGAACCGATATTTTCCAAACAGGCGCGACCCTCGAGTTCCCCTAATCCTGAACCGTGAAGAAAAACAGGGCACCGAACGGACCCCATCGTCGGGCGAATGCACTTGTCCTCGCGTGCTCGACGAATTCCCGCATTTATCGTATACCAAGAATCTCGAGAGTCGTCCCTCGCGTACGAGAAGGACCCGTACTCAGATTCCTGATCAGGTGGATCTCGACGCGGTCGGATGAAAAAGACCTTGAATGGAAGGCGTACACGCAGCTGGAAACTCGTGCGTGTCACGGCTGCCGATTGACGTGGGAAGGATGGAACGCGTGTAATTGAGCGAGTGAAAACGATCGTGTTTCCTTCCTGAGCGAAATGCCCACGCGGAAACGCGATAATTTCGCTTTGGAAAAGTAACGTGACTCTTTCGCCGAGCTCCGACGCGGCAAAGACGCCCGCGGGATTGAAGTTGCCGTATTTCGCGCGAAAATTAGGTCGCGTTTTCAAATCCTCCCCCAACTAATTAACGTAACTTTCCGAGACAACGAGGCAGCATAATTTTCGCGTTGAAAATCGGCCCGCCCGTTAAATAGGTGACGCTCCGAACTTCAATCTCAACGATTTAATTTTATGCAATATCGAGGACCTACAAAGTACGACGCAGCGATTACACGCTCGTTCCCCTGCATCCTCTCGCTGCTCGCAAATCTCTTACGTATCTTTATCACTATAATTTTATTCTATCAAGGAGATTTCTCGTCCTCTTTTCTCTCAAATATAGCCTTCTATACAGGTACGTGTCGCATCGAGGTTACTCTCAAGACTGCAGTTTATGAGCTTAAGGAAAAGGATCAATCGAGCTATTTCTACGTCCGTATTATTGTTAACGCGAAGTTATAGACTAGATTCTGGCATCATATTTCTAGAGAATTCGCACAAAGGGATTTGTTTCATGAATAGGTAGCAAGTAAATAAGTATCTTTGAGAAAATTGTAAGAAAATAACTGAGGAGAGTAACGAACGTCAGTCAATCAGCGATGCGTTTCTTCTCGTTATTTACGATAGCACGGAGTCGGCCGGGTTGTAATCGATGATTACGAGCCACGATTATTTCCAGCGAATATTTTAGCAACCGCGCACGCGGTAATCCGATAATGGTGTTCGTCGTGTCCCCTTGGACCGAGCGCGTCGCGCCTCGTTTTTGCCGCGCGAGAAACCACCGACGAGCGGAATAAACTCCCGGCGTACCGGTTTACGCGGGGTTACCTGCGGTTTTGCGTATCAACCGCTGCCGTTGCTTTCGATACCGTCTCCCGGTCGGGTTGCGCAACGCCTGTATGAAACTGAACGATGCCAAAATACATTTGCATCTAACAAGCAACGCGAAATGAAACACCGTCAGCCGGCGAAAACACGGCGCTTGTTCGACTCGTAGAAAAACCTCTTGCGAAACGAACAGCTCCGATGGGCCGTGGAGAAAGTGATTACGACAAGGGAACATCCCGCCGTTTTATGATGCAACGTTGTAAAAATACTCGACGTTTCCTCGATATCTATTTTCAAGGGGCGAAAACAAATGCCGTGAAATGCAACCACTGGCAAAAATATTTTCTATAGAACGAAAAGGTAATAGATAAAAGTTTCGACGTGCTGTTGTAATCCAACGAGATACACATACATATGTATATTACGTACAGAATAAAAATTGTTCTGTTTTCATTTGAATAGATATCATTTAACCACGTTGATCGAAAACTTTTTTCTCAGATGGACTCGAAGTCGCGATCGACTGTTCTTAAACTCGTTAAATGGTTTCATGGGAGAGAAGCTTTCCGGCTGCTAGGCCGGCGTCATGCGGCAAGCGAAACTCGTTGCGAGATGCGACTGAAAGATACCGTAGACCAACAAGAGCGAGCCACGTAATTCCGAAATCTGGGTGTATCGCGAGACCCGAGCCAGTCGGCTAATTAAACCGTCCGGCTCTGAAATCATTAAGATAATTGCAATCGTATCGGGAGAACGGACGCCCAACGATCGAGGGGGTGGGAAATGAATTTTTTTTTTTAAATCATTGAAACGACTATTAACCGTGTCTCTGGTTCTATTTTGAGGAAACGTTGTTTTAATTGCTCGCGACACAATGGCAGACCTCATACGAGCAAGCTCCGCTGGTTATGTGTCTTTTTTCGCCGGAAAGAGAGCATTCACGGGCGGACAAACGCTCGTTACTCGCAGCAGGTGTCAGCCTGGCCCTGGTCGAACCAGCATCTTCAGACCGCGTCCGTACCGCGGTTAGCTTCTATGTCGTGACACGAAACAGAGCCACACTGATTGCGGAGGAAAAAAAAAATCTAGGGGACCTTGTTTTAAGCCGAAGCTCTGTGTGAGCTCGTTTGGCCGTAAAAAATAAATGAACAGTCGGACATTGTGTTGCGGCCACCTCCGTCTGCATTCGAGCTCTTCTCGAATGGTTCTTGAAAAGTTAGACCCCGTTGGCTTGGCTTCGCGGTCGAGCGAAGCTTTATGATCTCGTGACGCTGCGGCCAGAATAGGAAGGAAAGTGAATCCAACGAGAAAACGAAAGTGAAGTCAACTGTTTCTCTCGCTTACAACTGCAAATAAATGTTGCGACCCAGATTTTAATTTGATATTCGAACCACTTTTGAAGATCCATCACCTGATCATTTTTTTTAGCCTTCGCACTAAAAAATTAATCGTAGGTACTGTTAATGAAAAATTCATCGAGAAACAAAATATCAATCATCGGTGAACGTCAAAACGACCAAAAGCCTGACTCATTTCCCCGTTGTTCCCTCTATTTTTTTTTTACGGGAGATCGTTGGGCGTTTCGTGACGAAAACCCGACGCGGTTACCTGCCTTCGGGGACTGACTCATAAATTCACCGTTTATTGAACAATGGCTCGTGGTTACTATAGGAACGTGACGACTAAACGACAACAACAGCACGCAATCGCGACACAGAGCCCACGGCTTTAGACGGCGCAGCGGCACCATTTCTAGCCGCTTCGAGCTGGCCAATCTCTATAGATTCGTCCGATGATCTATGGGTTGTAGATTCTACCCTGACACCGTTGAAAGATGGCTCGAAACGATTCGATAGAAAGAAGTCGATTTTTTCGTTACGAAAGCCTCCGGCCATTCGATAGCTCCACAAAGAAAATCAGCCATGAGTTTCTTGTGGGTCGAGAGCTGTTGATACGTTCTGAGGTGTTACGAACCTCGTTTAACAAATCACACGTGGTAGCTTTTGACGAGGAATAAGAACATTTCTCGACGATTCATTCGTTAGTTGCAATTAAACAATACGAAATGTCTCGTTGGGACGAGCGACTTGATTGGGCAATTAAAATGTATAAAAATAACGTTTGGGTCAATTAATGGGTCAACGAAATTTCATTAACACGGGGACCGTTCGACAAATAGACTGATCGAAATTATTTCGTGGCGGAAAACCAGCCGGAATGGGTAACGCCGCTGGCAATTATTTCCATGTTCCGTTACGTTGTTCGCGGCGAGACCCGGTGGCAATTAATCGGACATCTTTTATCTAATTAGCATGAAATCCGTTTACGCGAAATGGCGATCATACCGGCCCGGTGGCCCGTGTATCGATGCGGCACAAAAGTTCAACAAAAGCGGATTACGTTTACAATCGCATCGGCGATGACAAAAGCTCCGGGACCCAAGGTTCATTAATTGCCTAAGTTTTGATGATAACCCGCTTTGATAATAATGTACAATATGGTTTGTCGAGAGCACTCTCTGCTCCGCGGTACGCGTCTATGTACGCGCGCAGCCTGCAATTTCTCTCGTTATCGAAATCGATCGCATATCCCGATGAAATGCGAACCGTAAACGATAGGCATCTGTTGCGAGTGCCCTACTACCTATATCTTCCGATAACGACCTGAAATCGTATTACTACTTAGCTCCTTGAAACTTCTCGTCGATATGCAAACGTGATGAACAACGCTTACAGACGTACGTAAATTCCTTCCTCTTTAGATATTAATTTTAGATAGCAACTAGATTGTGCCTTTTACAAAAGTTACCTACAACGTTTGTATCGTGTCTCTTGAATGATACATATATTTTTTTTAAATACGAGAAACGTCTTATTTTAATGATATATTTAAGAAAGTCTAAAATTGATGTTCGCACATTTCGAATTCTAATTCTTGCAAGACCAGTTTGGTACCAAGAGAGGAACGATTGATCACCTGCGTCGATCGAGACTGATCGAAAAAAATTGCCTCTTAATTGAAGTTATTTTGCAATTTGATTTAACGAGGCTGGAAGATCCTTTCGTTCGGGAAATTAATCACCAAAATTGTGTATAAGAGGCGGTGCGCAAGTTCGTTGTAGTACATATTGTCTCGAACGTCAGAAGATCAAAGCGAACGTGGCGAAATTGTCCTCAGACAAACTGAAGATATCACGGTGGAAATGAAACCGGGGTACGTGACAGTAAATGCACGTACGTTATCGATTCTCCCGAGTGCACTCTCCTGTTCAAATATATAATATCCAACCAATTGCCTTCCTACCAATTAACAATTAGCAAAAGAATATCGAATAAAGCAGAAGTTAAATAGAAAGCAATAAAACTAAAAAGAACCTTCACGGATTCAATCACTTTTATATTATATTCTATCAAACAGAAATGATAGGTACTTGCAATTGTGGAAGATTTCTATCGAGCACTAAACGTTCCGTACAGATGATAAAGTATTCGAATTAGGGTAGCCGATAGCAGGTGTTCAGATAAGGGAATTTGTAACGGATTTCCTCGTTGAGGCACAAAGCCGCGCTACCAGCTTTATTATCTGTACTCCATCGACACATAATCGATCGTACGTGGCCGCAACGTACACGAGAAGAACGTTATACCTGAGGATTGCGCGCGTTTCTATCACTTCTTGACACGACTTTCATGACCAGCGATCCACGCAAAGAATGTGCATTGAAACGAATTGTAAATCAGGATTTCATTCATGATTGCGTAGATAAATCCGTTCAATCATATTCTTACAACCTTTGATTCAATCATGCAAATATTAAGACTCATAAACGACATGCATATCGATACACGGACTATACGTATGATTGCAATCATTTTTCCGAATACCCGTACAACTTCGCGAACGTGAAACTCGGACGCAATTTGATCGGCGCAAATAAACAAAGTTTGTTGAACGTGTTTAACGTGTCCACGATAAATTACCCGTGTGCCCGTCTCCGTCTCCGGGCCGGTTATATTTTACTTCGCGAACTCGGTCATACCGAATCGTTGCTCGACTTTCCTCTCTTTCCACGAGTCTAACCGGAGTTCGTATACGAACCGGGTTCTCGGATCACGTTTGAACATTTTTTTTTACATAACTCTTGGAATAGGATTTACTTTTTAGTTACGAACATTTTAATTTCGTTAGCCAGAATTATTACGCGATAAATGTCGTATTTAAATAAAGTGCAATTTAAAGTGATAAGGTGCGTAAGACGATTCGTGATTCTTGACGGTTGGAAATCTAATCTTCGAAAGCTGTTAGATCGTAATTGAAGTAGCGATGTCGGTATCGATATTACCGCAAATGAGATGGTTCGCAGCGGTGTCCGGGGCGCACAGATGCAGCAAGGGGGACGAACATTTCGGTAGGAGTACACGTGGCATTGTGTCGAAGACAATGGACGGAGGGGTCGTTTAGAGCGGGCGACTGTAGCGGCGTTGTACTAGCTTGCTGGTAAATCCGTGCAACAGCTGGAATCGTCGCAATCGACGCAGAAGCAACCGGGTGCGGTGGCCGGAAGTGAGGATCGTTACCCGGTGCGACGCGACGCCCGGTCCGTCCCTGTATATAAATTTTACCTGCCTCCAAATTCCCTGCGTTCTCTCCCCGTGTGTTCCCGGTCCTACGCGGCCAATCGATATTGACACATTGCCCATTTGTACCGTGCCTGTTTTCCCCGTTTACTTCATTACGGTTTCGTGAATTATCGCCTGTTACCGGCTTGCCCGCTATCCTTTTTTCTCGGCCGTGAGACTTTTATCAATAATTCTTTAACGAATTCACGATTAACACTAGAAAGACTGAATAATAATAATAATTAATATTTAATGGTTGTGTTACTTCCTCTGCGAAATATCTCTTCAAACACAGACGAATATCCTTTGCCAAAGTCAGTCAAATAAGTGTCACCCGAATACGGGTGATGCGGCCCGATCGGAAACTTTACTGTCACCCGAATATGGGGCAGTCAAAGTGTTAAAGAAAAATTAACATTGACACAGAAAAGAAAGTCTTTTCCACTCAATTCGATTAATTAGCAGATAATGGTATAATTAATCAAACATTTTTTATAGCAGCATAGG
>SHCU01001225.1:6413-26441 GCA_004307685.1 Ceratina australensis | reverse complement strand
TAAGTTATGTCTGTAAGCCCTCCTAGTATTTAAAAGGAAATAATCCATCAGAATAAACAAACAAACAACAAACATACTTCTATCATCTTCAAAATAGCTTTATTTTCATTAATAATTATCTAGTACATATGTTTCTTCATATTTCTTATTATTAGCTTTTAATAATTGTAATTTTAGTAAATCTGATGAACTACTGTAGATGCATCTGGGATATTAATTATTCACGTCATTGCGAGTAGCACTGATATGTACGATACAGATGCTTTCATAATCTGAAAATTATCACGTAGGTTATTATCTTTATTATAATAACATGCAATAATTATTAAATTTTTGTTTATTATATTATTATAAAATAACTATTAAATTAATGATTAAGTAACTAAATAGTGTTTTGTAATGGGATTGACCCGTTACAAAATTGAAACTGCTGCCTGAACATAAAATAAAAATTTTACATTGAAGTAGGAAATTAATAGTTTCGTATTACTTATATTATTATATATACGAGGAAAAACTTTTCGTAGAATGCTACTAAGTACAAAATAATAGAAAACTGAACATTTATTTCCTGCTTCTATTATAGTAAAAACATATAACCGTGCAACTTCATGATTTCACTTTGCTACTTCAATTTATGAAGTGATCTTACATTTGAACTGAAGTGAACTTACATTTACGAAGTTCTCCATCGAAAGATTAGAAAATTTTCCAAAAGTAAACTTAAACCCTCTCTGTGATCTAAGTATCACTAAAATCAGAAGTCGACTTTCCTTTGGATTTAAATCGTACCAAAGAAGATGGTATGCCGTATCACTTATTAGTTTAGCCTATAATAAAAATTAAGATTTAAATAAATTATTATACTTACTTACTAATTTTCAAATTTAATCCAATTTTACAATGGATAAAACAGTATTTAAAAATATAATGCAGTGGAACCTCGATATACGAGTTTAATTTGTTCCGTAACCTTCCTCGTATGCCAAATTGCTCGTATCTCAAATCAATTGTTTTTCGCGACACCGACATGCGTCCCTCATTTTGCGGTCGTGTGCAGCGGTGTAGTGTGCGATTCCTTGTATCTCAAATATTGGTCTCATCTCAAAGCAAAATATCGCTCGCTCGGCGGCTCAAACATTCATGTATTAGGGCGCTCGTATATCGAGCTACCACTGTATACGCATAAACAAATGGACTACAAAATTACTGAATAAAAAAATTCATGTGCAGTATCACACAGAAGATGCATATTGCTAATAATATAAAAAATAGATGACTTTTAGCATAGAACGGAGTCGAAAACATGAAACAGTATTATATGTTATCAGCTTTCATTTTTTGAAAAATTTGAACAGAAAATGAAATCCTTGTCTTCATTTTTTCACTTACTTCTAAATACATTCTTTTAATACAAATACCAGGCAAGTCACTTAAAGCTAACCGCCTGAGTAACTTCTACAGTTTTTAAGATAGGAAGGAACGTTTCAGAAGAAAGGTTTTAATTTCCAGGAGCGCATTACTTGGCGTACGTAACTATGCTTCAGACAAAGGTGTGTAAGGGACTGAAGATGAATGTAGTCTTTTTGAATGGTATTAGATACTTTAAAAGTATTTAAGTATCCATCGATTCTACGTCATCTCAAAGAAATTTCAACGACGAAAGTCATGGAAGGTTATAAACGTAATAAAACTCGATCCGTTGTTTCCGCTTGTTACTCTGTTTAGGGTTCTTTGATGGTATACACGGTTGTTCAAAAAAGATTGTTAGAGCTGAAAATGGCAGATTGGGAAAGGTTTTAATCTAAAAACAAAATGCACAATGGTGTTCCGTTTAAGGACTTTAAAAAGTCTGAAATTCTTGGCAAATTTTTGGCTGAAAATAAACACATTGCTTACGACATCTTCTATAAGTTGTTATGAGGTAACAACGTCAGAGATCGAGTGGATGTTTTTCGACACACGAATGATTTCCCCGGGACAAGTATAAATTTGCAAACGACCCAAGGTATTCCTCGGTAGTTGCAGGACGTGGACGACGAGGGAGGTTTTGTCTCTACTGCCACTTGGATGATCAGGATATTTGGATACGCGGGTTACCTTCGCTGGTTCGTCTCGATCGGTTGAGACATATCTGTTCGTAAAATGATCATCACTATCTACTATTAGCTAATTAGAAGAATCAGGGTGAATGAATAAGGACTCTAACTCTAAACGAATTCTTTGTTATTCAAAGGAAGTCTATTCAAATTTAGTCTTATTACAATCTTTGATCAACTCTTGAGTATTCCTGCTTCATTTCATGCGGAAAAGCCGCGGGGAAAAGTTAAAGTATTGTTGCGCCGGGGCGAGGTGCTGGGTAAACTCATATTAGAACTCTTAGAAAACTGAACGGTTTATTCACTTGGTTTACAGTTATTACTAAATTAAAGCAAAGCTAGATCGAATGCCGCGCGAGTACAAGACACGTCCGCTCCGTCCGGTGTTCGGTTGACGACTCCCTCTCCTCTCTTTTCAAACTTCGCGGGTTTCCAGGCGACCGGAAGCCGACAGCTACTCGTATGCCGCTCGGCTTCCCGAAAGGTCTCTTCACACCGTCGCAACAGTATTATACTACCAACTCACACAATTTTCTAAAATGCGGCTAGGCATGCATGGCCTACGGCGAGTCAGAGGCCTGAGTTGGAGCTAATCCAAAGGGCTAAAGTTGTGCGTCCTTTTATACCAAAATATGATCTCATTCCTCGGAGTGGGGAATGATAATATATAGAGATTTCTAGAACTCTCGATTCAGTACTAGGTGCTGAATTCGCATTCGAATTCTCGTAATTAAACACGTCATGCATGGAATTCCTTTGCGTGAGACGAAGATAGCCGCTATGCGAGTGATGGGCCGCACAGCGGTGAAATAGTTTTCTTCGTACGTAGAATCGGAGCACCGACTACTCCGCAGTGTAAATTCGAGGTATACGGATCGGACAGAGTTTGACTGCCGAACGTACGATTCCTTAGTTCAGAAATTATTCCGAGACGAATACGTCCAAAGAGAATTAGTCCCAGCCGACTCGAAGCCGAAGATTATCTTCTGCTTCACTGGCACGTACTGCTTTCAGTACCGAGGCAATAGGTACCAAAACCAGCATAGACTGTGTGTACCTAGGATACGGATCTGCTCCAGATCCTAATAATCAATTGTTGATTGATCGCCTAGGCAAGAACCAGCGTATACGCTGTAAGTAACTACGCAGGCGATAGGAGTTGTTCGTCATAGATTGTGTAGGTGCAGCGATTGTAAACCGTTGACCACTCTTCCTAGGTAAGGTGCACGCTTGGATAGTGTAGCTGACGGGGGACTGTGCTGTTCATGCCAGTTGGAGTTCGGATTTACGACCCGAATTCCCGTGCAAAGAGGGGAATTATCTTTGCACGCTTTATTAGTAGCAATCCGTTTCCACTGTCTTTCGGTACACGGAAATCAGTGCCAGAAAAGTCTTTGAATCGCCTCACTTACGGATTCGTAAGAGTCGAGAAGAATTAGTTGAAATACAGTCCACTTATTAATTTCTGCTAAATTCTAGCACCTATTATATCAACCGGTTTCGGTTATTTTTTGTCTGTTACAGCGAGCGACGTTAAGGTTCGACGGCCGGGCCAACAACAAATCTAGGAACAAAGAACTTGTACACTTGTCCCGATACTTTTGAAGATATCTGCCGCAGTGCGGCAAGTATAATAAACAGTTTACTTGTTGTTAAAAATAATTTTGTTTCATTTATTCAACAACCCGTTTCTCTCACCCTTTCGGACCCCGTTATGCAGTTATCCTAACACAAATGTTTATGACATGTTATCAAATGTAAGCAATTTTTTGTTCCATTGCTTGGCCTAATAAACGTTTTGAAAGTTAGACTCTTACTGTTAGTTACGTACTTATTTTTATTGTGCTCACGTTTTTAGTACGTAGTACCTTTCTCCGTTAACTGCTAATCCCGCGTTGAAATATTATTTTGCCTCTACAATAAGAAGAATGGGTATATGTGGTAAACATTTCTTGCCCGAAATGTTTAAACCCAATCCGATGTGGAGGAAGAAACCAATGTTAAGGCCCAACGCAGTACCGGTATATTCTACAACCGGAAATATTATAAACGAAGATAATTGTCGTAGACGAGAAGAAATTGCACACGCAGAAGAACGGGAAAAACTAATGAAGCTCTAATCTAATAATCTCTAATCTCTAATCTAAACTAATGAACTCAAACTCAACAAGAGGATCAACGAAAAGAGGTTCATAAAAAAGAAGCAACAGAAGTAAGAAGCGAGAGAGCACTATGTTAGAGTGTAACGGCAAAAACATATGCAAGAGTCCCATTGATATTCGATGAAAATGAAAGTGAAATGGAATAGTTGCAAATCGAACCTGAAGAACGGGTATGGGAAATCGATGAAAATCCTGCAAAAAGCATAATGGAATTAAAGTTAGAAAAAAATATGTTCAACTGACGAAAGAAAATGAAGGACTGAAAAAAAAATTGAAGATTCTAAAACAGAAACTGATGCGAGCCAAAAGATGCAAGATTAATTATTGCAATAAGAGTCGCGCTACAATGAGCGTGGAGGAATTTTTAAACAAACATGGATGTAAAAATAAAATGGCAAGAACTGTTGTAAAGTTGTAATTAAAGGTTGACAATGTGCCTTGTCCCGAGTAGAAATTTGACCAGTAGATGACCAATAAACGACCATTTTTTACTAGCCACTGGCCAGTTAATAGGCAAAAGGTAAACATTTTTTTAGCCAAAAAATGCTTAGGAAACTGGCCAGAAACTGGGCAGTAAAAACTGGCCAGTTTTTGGCCAGCAAAATTGGTCAGTTTCTGGCCAGTAACATTAGCCAGTTTCTGACCAATGAAATCTGTCAATTTCCTGAGTAAACAAATTGGACTCTAGACTAGCTACTATTGATCCTTTCTTTACTTCTTGATAAAATTAAAAAAAAATGAATGAACTAAGTTGATTACATACATATTAAGAGAAATTATGATATTAAAATGAAGCTATAAAAATGAAAAAATATTTTTGTTAATGACAGGATTTGAACCTGTGAGCTATGAGGAATTCGACTTTTCATCAAATTTCAAGACTAATCATCGAATTTATGTATTTAATTCAATTCTGTGGTAATAATTAAATGCGTAACATTTTGGATAGTGATGTTGCTGATCCTGCTGTAACTTCGTTATTGAACTTACTTCACCCTCAAATTCCAGAATTCTGAACGTGATGACTTGTAACAGTAGTGTCATTTGTGCTCACAGCTACTTACTTACTTGGCATTCTGAGAAACGAATATTCAATATATCCTAATCGTAATATGCTGCGAATGCACAGAGTAAAATGAATTTCCAGATTGCTATTTCGTGTGATTTATATATATATTTGTAATCTGTGTAGTTCATTTAACACAGAATAAAAATTATAAATGAGTTATATACAGACAAAATATTTAAATTTATTGTTATTTTATTTTCATTTACTTTGTGTCTAGTTTTACATTTTTTGTACATATCGTAAAAAAAAGCTAGGATTATTCGGTCAATCACGTCTCGCAAAATTCTGGACGTTCTGGACAACAGCCGAACCTTGTGTCCTGGAAAGGGGGTCTGATTTATGACGTCCTTATATTGCATAGGCGGTGTCAGATCGTGACTGTCTTGATTTTTTCGTTTTCTGACAGTTTATACATCAAATGTCAGTGTTAAGACGCTTTTGATAACGCGTATGTGAGATATAATTTTCAACATGTATTAACTGATATATTAATATCACAACGCCTATTCTTAAGGAAACAAAAGATAGCCTTTTATTTTATTTTATTTTTAGTACATACGAGTAAGCATTTGCATAAAAAAAAAGAACATTTGCATTTGCACAAAAAAAATTGTTTTTAATGTATTGCCTGTAGCAATATTCGTTGTTAATTGGTATAAATTTTGAGTCAAAAAACCATGCCGATTAATTAATATACAGGATGTATTAAAAAAGCTTGTTAATAATTTGGATACCTCAGACGTCAGATATTAATATAAATATTTTTTGTAATTTTACATGTAGTCTCAGGAGGAGGGATGAGACCCTAGACTTCTATCACTGATCTGTTAAGTATTGTCAGATAATTTTGAATGAAAGTTATGCCACTATGAACAGAACAATACAACGCCCCTCTCAAGAGGACTGCATGCAAAATTGCAAACAAATATTTGTGTTAACATGTGATGTCTGCGGTATTCGAATAAATTAAAAATTTTTTTGAGATATCTTCGCATCATTATATATTTCGTTTCTAAATCTATCTATCAATTCCTTAGACGGATGAACCTCCTTAAGAATAAAATCTGCAATGATTTAGTTGCCAACCCAATATATAATCAGTAAACGGACAATAATTTCCGGTCAGTATTATTTGGCCGGTAACTGGCCATTTACTAGGCCTAAAATACTGGCCACAACGTTCTAACTGGTTACTGGCCAGTATATAGCCATAAATTTTTGGTTAACAGATGGCGCTACAGTAGATCTTCGACCATAATTTTATAGCCAGTGAATGGCTAGTAACTGGGCATAAGATACTGGCTATAAAATTATAGCTAAATACTAGCCATTCACTGGCTATGAAAAAATGGTCAAACATCTATTGCAGCGCCATCTGTTAACCAAAAATTTATGGCCATATACTGGTCAGTAACCAGTTAGAATTTTCTGGCCAGTATATTAGGCCTAGTAAATGGCCAGTTACCGGCCAAATAATTCTGACCAGAAATTTTTATCCATTTACTGGCTAAAAAGTGGCGATTGCCAAAATTTTTGTACTCGGGGTACAGCTCAAGAACGAGACTGAAAATGTTATTTTATAAGTCTTCAGCGATATACAATAAACTGCGGAAAAGCGATTATCATCTACAAGCTGAGATCACAGTACGAAGATGGATCTGCGTTTATAATTTAACAACCAGATTTTCACACAATTTCTTCGACGAAAGGAGGTGCAAGTTGTTAAAATTACTGACAGAACAACGATTATGGGCTCTGAAGTGGGACGAAATGTCTATAAAAGCATGGGAAGAATTTTCTCCATATCTAGATTGCATTGAAGGACTTGTTGGTTTCAGTCATTTAGGCCAATGCGATGAAAAAACAAGTTATATTTTTGTCACCTGTGTCGATAGCATTAATCTTGAGAACAGATGGAAACAAATTGTAGCTTATTTTCTATCAGGATCAGGATGCATGAAATATAACGAAATTATAGAACTCCTGCAAATTTGCTTGATTCGCTTGAAAGAATGCGGAACAATTGTGAAGGCTCTAGCGTGCGATCAATGCACAAATAATCAAATAGTATACCGGGAATTAGGAATAACCGACAAACGTCCGTTCTTCGTCCACGAAGGAGTCATTTATTATGTCACATTTGATTTCCCGTATTTAATTATACGATTAGTGGCGCAGTTAAGGAGCCACAACAATATTTACGTTGGCAATAACATAATAATGTCGTTCGACGATATATGCCAAACGTGGGATTATGATAATACCATGAATTCATCAAGATACATACAGGCTGTAAACCTATTACATACAAATATTTGAAGATCATATTCTAGAGGCCAAAACAAAACGAAAACCAAGAATACAAAAATCGCGTTTGAGGCTTCCTTAATCAATTATTAACATTTTAAATTTCGGGGATTTTCCGCCTGAAACGGACGACCCGACTGACGCCGCCACATGGTTTTACCATACGCGTACCAGATTTTCAAGATTTCCGAGAAAAATCTCCTGCATTTGGTCGGGTTGTTAATAACTCAAAAACCACGCGTCGGGCAACATTTTGCGAAAGGAAAATGTTATTTATAATAGAGTCGTCCCAGGAACCTCCCATTTCCGGGCGTATGGGTGGTTCTGGGACAATCTGTATATGTACGCAGACGTTATAGGCGTCTTAGTATGAGGTCAGCAATGGGACAGAGTAAAGAGACAACTTGAAAAATGTGTGCTCTCGATTGCGAATGAGTTAAAAGAAAAAGACCTCATCTTATCAGAAAATAAAACACAATTAATAACATTTCAACCTGCAGAATAAGAAAACGAAGATATTCCTAAAGAAATTCACACCAATGAAAAACTAATTGAAGAAGATACACAGGTAAAGTTCTTGGGCATCAACATCGACAAATATTTAACTTTCAAACAACACATATACTTCAATGCAGAAAAATTAGACAAAATAATTAGAATTATTATTTTTTTATGTAGACATAAGAAGGGAATAGACTGCGAACTAGCGATAAAGCTGGTTAAAACACTGGCCCTTTCAATGGCTGACTATGGTTTGCCAATCTATCTCCCAAAATCCAAGACAGCAAAGAAAAAGGAACTGCTGGAAGAAGTAAGAAAAAGGAATCGAAATTACATAGAAAGGCTCTCAGATATTGGATTTCAACACTGATTATCGTAATGTATTCGGAATGTTGGTTAATGGACCTAGAAAATAGAGCCACTCTACATTTCGAAAGATTCTGGTTAAACCATTTTCAATTCAATCACATAAATATGTGTAAAAACGTATATGCTGAATTACAGATAGCCAGAATGAGACATGGAGAAAGACAAAGACATACAGCAGACACATCGATCAGAGAGGTGGAAGAAGCCTATAACAACTTGATCGAAAAACATAGACAAATCTTAAAAAATGACATTAGAAAGGACGAAAATACCATCTGGGATCTGCAAAGCAACAATCATGAAGACCTAATAATAATTAACAAAACAATAGGCAGAACAATAAAAGACAAAGAGGGCAAAAACAGTGAATGGATGGACAGCTTAAATATTTTCACAAATAACAACATCCACAATATACCATCATATACAGGGTTTTCCGTGAAGGTTGTAAGGCCCTGAAATGGCAGACTGGGAGAAGCATTCTGAACAACAATTTCCTTTGCAGGAAATCAATTTGGAGTTTGGTTTTCAAACTATCAACGAAAAAAACGGACCAGTGACGGGGGTATTGGCTCGAAACGTCTCGTCGAGACTCAGGTCCACGCGAGCAAGGGCTCCGCCTAACACGAAGCGTTTTAGCGATTTCCGAATACCAAACTTTAAACAATAATGAAACGAAATTGTTGGTTCTGTATGAACAACAATTGATGCAGTCAATTGTTATTCGAGTAGAAAGGATGGGGAGAAAGCAATTTATTAATGAAAAGGATTAATTCAACAAATGCAGCGAACGCGAAACGTTCACAAATTGTAAATACCTTAAAGAGTAAATAAGGAAAGAACTTACTTAGCTGCCGGCAGATACACCTGTTACGGATACGCTGGTCTTGGTCAATCGGTCACTGTGCCGACCTTTGCCGTTCGCGGGTGGAAAACGTAGTCAATCAAAGTTAATGTCAGATAAAAAGATCTTTTTACTCCACGAACACTGGCACTTTTTGTTTTTTTCATTAATAACGCGGCATTCGCGCATCCAACTTCTTCGCGCATACAGCAATTGTTTCTCTTCTTGGCACTACACATTCACTTGAAATTTTTAATTTTCATTCACGCACGCGGCACTTATTACTCATCTTGGCACAGCATGATCGCTGCAAGGGTCACTCGAAATTATTAATTTTCTTTCGCGCGCACGGCAATTGTTTCTCTCTTTGGCACTGCACGGTAACGGTTCAAAGCATTAGTATCTTCCAACGGCTCTGTCCAGCGACTGATCATTTTTTTCCCCAGGGAAGTCAATCCCCACTTCATGGTAAAATTCATTTGTAAGTATGTTTTACGTGCCTTTAACAGAAACGTGCCAGTCGCGTATTTGCTTATTACGCACGTGTTAACGATTACACTAATCTGCAGTTTGCAGTTACGTGAGGTCGATGTCTCGATTGCTCTTTTCCGATTCAGACTTTTCACAGATAAGGTTTATACCACCATAAACTATGCGAAACATTCGTTATAAAACTTCGAATAAAGCGTACCTGACGGATTAGTGTAATGGTAAGTCAAATCACATCAAATCCTGCACTCTTCTCTGTAAGTGTGAGCTCAAAATTATTTTTCCTTTTTAGGCTACCGCATCGGCGTGCTCGGTGCTCGGTAGATTTTGGTCAGTAGAGGGCTGTTCCATCGCTCTTGCTCCTGTAGCGTTAAGGTGTAAGCGGTGCGGCGTACAATCGACTGACGATGAATATTCCAATTCTGGATTTCTGTTCTCGGCATTATAAGTTAATGTAAAAAAAAATTAAAATTTTTCACTGCGGTAAAATATGTTCTATGGTATTCTGATCAAATGAGACCATATGAAAAAGTGAAGTTTTTAAGAATATATATTAATTATAAAACATGTTTTTCCGCATTGAAAGATGTTTATTTTTTTTAAGACCATTAATTAATACATATTTTTAAAAAATTCACTTTCTCATATGTTCTCACATGAGCAGAAGGCCACAAAACATGTTTTCCCACAACGAAAGATTTTAACTCTAAGTAAATTTTTAAAAAATATATACTAATTATAAAACATGTTTTTCAAATTCAAGTTTCCGCACGCTGAAAAAGCGCGATATAAATATATTGGACTAAATGTGGCTCGGTTTTAGTATAAGTTTTTAAAAGGGAAAATTGGCGCGAGTGCCGTACTACGGCTAGTTCCTTTGTTGCTTTCCCTTAAGTTTCCTTTCGTTTGAGTTGGCTACGTTTGGCTTCTTTTGTTTCTTCTTGCTAACTTCATTACTGTTTAAGTCTCATGTACGACCGCGTGTAAGAGCCTGTAAGAGTTATAATAAATAATACGGATGGTATTTGGCCAAACAGGCAATTTTTTTACCGCGACCAAAGAATTCTTTGAACCCAAGTGGCTCGGCGCGTATACCACCATAAATGCGTCCACACTTGAAATAAAGCAGGAACCTAGCCTATTAGTCTTTTCTCGGGTCGGTCCTAGCATAAACACGTGCATGTTATAAATAACTCAGTAGATTTTCTCAACGGTCACTTTCATTATCTTTTGTCAAATAATCTCCCCTCTTGCGTATGGTTCCCGGGTAGTTCATTTTTTAGTTAGTTCTCTCGAAGGCTTCAGATAGTGCGGAACGTGTGCGCGTTCAGTAAGTGCCGTGTGTGTAACTCCTATCTACAAAGCGGTCGTACATTCGAGCCATAGAGTTGGTTACGTTATGTAACCACTCTCATTGCCTATCTATAAAGCGGTCGTGCCTCCGACCCGCAGGGCAGTCGTCGTACGAACGACTGCCCCTGACTCTACACTTGCACGATATCCGCATAATCCGCCTTCAGCTTGCTCTTTCAGCGTCTATTGCATAACAATTTGTACGTCAATTGTAATGTTTTCAAGGGGGTTTTTATGCCACAAGGTTTTTTCCCCTATCGAGCCAATAAATGTTTGCATTGTTTCGGCTCAAATTCTGTTGATTTGTTTCACATAAAAATCCCTTTACTCCCTTAAACTTTGAACCACGGAATTTTTCCATGTTGGATAGATTTCGACGATACAGATGCGCTGGCCAATAGTGCGAAATTTACCCAATAGGTTATGGGTCCGGCATGCTTCCACTGCGCCAGTGGTTTTCGCGTCAAAAGCGTCGTCTTTCCATTTGTTTGAGCGTGTTCCGATTCGGTAGTGTAACCGTGATTGAATTTTTATATTCCCAATCCATTATGGCGGAAAAGGGAGTGTTCAACCTAACGAAGCTTGATGGCAAGAACCTTGCATTGTGGAGATACGGTGTATTGTTTTTGTTCGAAGCGCAAGATTTGATAATGTGTGTAAATGAAACGGATGCAGAGCCCGATAAGAACGCAGATAAGAAAGCATGGGCAGACTGGAAGAAGCGACAATCACGGGCGGCGGTAATTTTATTGAGCTCGGTGGAGCAGTCGTTGCATGTTAATTTGATAAACTGCATGATACTAGCGGTAATCTGGAAGAAATTATATGCGCTGTATAGTGATACGAGTGAAGACGCGAAACAGCACTGTTGGCAACAGTTTTACGAGTTTTGTATTAAAGACGGCTAACCAGTTGCGATGCAAATACAGAGATTCGAGACTATTTGTAAAAAATTGGCCGATATAGGTGAAAGACCTACTAACGTTCCAGTAATATCAAAGCTACTGAGTAGTTTGCCGTCAAGATTCTCGACGTTCACGATGGCTTGGGAATGTACCGTGAAAGAAGAGCGGAAGAGAGTGAATCTTATTGCAAGGATCATTCGGGAGGATCGAAAATTAACGATGGTCGAGAACGAAGAGACATCTCTTGCACTGTATTTTAAATAGAACACTCTCAAAGCAGGTAGATGGCAAGACGGCATATGAAGAGTTGTTCGGTAGAAAACCGGAAATCAAACACATACGAGTGTTTGGGTGTGAAGCTTATAAAAATATACCGAAAGAAAGAGGGAAGAAGTTTGATCCCCAAAGTAATAAAATGATATTAGTTGGATATGATGGAGAATCGGCAAATTACCGGCTTTGGGATCTGGAAAAACGAAAAATACACGTGAGTTGTGACGTGACTTTCAATGAAGCTTTAGAGAGTTCAGACCAGAGTGAAGAAAAAGTAAAGAAAAAAACTCAGGTGCAAATAGTTTTCGAAAACTATAATAAGGATGATGAAGATGTCCCTGAAATGGTTCCTGAGGAGAATGCTGATGGGGAATCTGAAACAGAAGAGGAAGACATCTTCGAAGAAGCTGAAGATTTTCATGAAAAAGCAGCAGCACCATCACAGTCCATTGAAGATCGACCAACAGGAAGAGTAGTATGAAAATTCAATTCATCAATGTGTTAAAGAGTCGTTTGACTGAATAGTCATCTCGAAAAAAAATTCGAGTTAAATTGGGATTTTCAATGTTGGAAATTTTCCAAGCATACATTTGATTTCACAATATGTCAAAATCCAGTGTTAACAATACGATGCAGTGACCACCAGACGTGTCATCAAGTGTTTCCATTTGTTAGCGCTACTTGAATCTACGAACATACATGGAGCTTGATTTTATTCGGTTTATTCAAGGCATAATATAACAAAGCTATCTATAATGATAATTCAATTAATTCAATTGTTCGTGTATACACATTAATTGTAAGCATGCCTGGAGATTTTCCCCAATACACGTTACGGAGCCTCGAACCGCATCATCTATGCATTAGGAAGGAATTATTCTCCTTACGGCTATACTCACCAATGGTAAATTTGGGAAAAATCCCAGAAATCCATTGAGGTTAGTGTATATGATATAAGAAAAGTTAATAACCTTAATATTGAGGTATTCACCGGCGAAGCAAAATACGAACGCCTCTGAACAAACGGCTATGTAAAATATAACAGATTTTATCAACAAATTGCGTCCGTCATCAGCCTGGATTGCCTGCAATTAAGTGTCAAATCAATTTTATCGTTCTATTAGTTTAATAATTATCTCATCAGCCATTTAATATTTAATAGTATGCATTAAAATTGTTTTTTATATAACAAATAATATTTCGATGAATAATATTTATAATGTTCAAATTTAAAAGTTGATTAACACGAAAGATAAATACACAATATCTTAAAATACGAAGGATATACTGTTCGCCTTGAGCTCTATACCTAACTGGAGTGCGAAGATATAAAAAAGTAAGTAGCGGCGGGGAAGGTGAGAAGTACCACTGTGCGGCAAATGCGTCTTCCTTCCTATTATCTCTACTATTAAATAGCATACCGTTGTAAATTTCCGTATAGACCATGGCGAGTTGCGCCACGCACTGAGTAATCATGGGCACGATTTTCAATTAGAGTAACTGACGGAGTAACTGATCCTCTCTACCGTTCCGCGTATATTTCTAAAGTACGTACTCCAGTTAGGTGCGGAACTCAATGGCTGTCAGTTAGCGGTGATTGATAAGGCACTTAACATGTTTAACGATTGATGTGCCAATCTATTCTATAGTGATAGACTGCGAGCTTTAATTAAAAAATAGAAATTATTAAATATAATATTATAAAACTAAATAATGGCTTATCCCTACAGAGTGTGCGATATGATGCGTTGCGTTGCATTTCAATATTTTGTGGGCCTTTTGCCGAGTCGACCACTGTATCCTGGGCCTCCAAGTACTGAGTGTCCCAGAACTAAACATACGACCGGAAATGAGAGCTTCTTGGGATGATACTAAACATTCTCTTTTTACAAGATGTTGTCCGACACGTGGTTTCCAAGTTATTAACGAAAAACACGGACCAATCAAAGTGCGCGGTACACGCGCGCTCAGTAACGGGAGTATTGAATCGTGGCATCTCGCCGGGACCCAGGTCCACGCGAACGAGCGCTCCGCCTAATACGAAGCGTTTTAGCAAAAATCATGAGTATCAAAATTTAAACAATGATCGAAGGAGATTGTTCGTTCTGTATGAACAACAAGTAGGATGGGTGGGCAACAGAGTAATTTATTAACAAAAAGAATATATTGAACAAATGCAGCGAACGCGAAATGGAAACAAATTATAAATTCCTAAGATAGTAAGTGAAGAAAGGACTTACCTATCTGCCAGCAGATGCATCTGCTTCGGATATGATGATAATAGTCAATCAGTCGCTGTGCCAACCTTTGCCATTCGCAGGTAGAAAACGTGATCAATCATAACTTATATCAGGTGCAAGGATTTTTTCACTCCACTGTCACTGGCATTTTTTGTTTTTTAATTTGCGCGCATGCCAATTGTTTTTTCATTAACAATGCAGCACTTGCACTTTTTAGTTTTTTCTTCGCGCACATGACAATCGTTTTCCTTTTTGGCACTGCACGATCACTGTACGGTCACTCGAAATTTCAAATTTTCCTTTGCGCGCACAGAAATTTTTTCTGTCTTTGGTACTGCACGGTGACGGTTTGAAATAGTAGGATCTTTCGATGGTGCTGTCCAGCGATTGAACACTTTTTCCAAGTTTCCTACGGGAACGCCAGTTGTCCCCACTCCATTGTAAAATTCGTTTGTAAGAAAGTTTCACCTACTTCTGGCAGAAACGTGCCATTATTTCCACATTATGCACGTGTTAACCATTACAGTTATCCACGATTTTCGGTTACCTGAAGTCGATGTTTCTGCACAAACTTTTAGCACGAAGGTAAGGTCCATACCACTCTCAACTCTACGAAACATCTGTCGCCTAAAATTCTCTTGCACATTCGTTAAAAAACCTCGGATACTAATAAAACGTATCTGGCAGATTAGTGTAATGTTTTACACGTCCGTAATATGAAAATACGACGATGGCACGTTCCCTGCCAGAGGCACGTAAAATATTTTTACAAGCGAATTTTACCATGGAATAAGGACAGGCTTTCCCGAAGGAAAATTGGAAAAAGAATGATCAGTTACTGAACAGTACCGTCGAAAGATGGTACTGTTTCAAACCGTGACCGTGACCGTCAAGAAACCGTCATCCAAGAAAAGAAGCAATTGCCGTGCGTGCAGGGAAAGGTTTGAAATTTCAAGAGACCGTGTAATGATTGTGCAGTGCCAAGGAGAGAAACAATTGCCGTGTGCGCGACGGAAAATTTTAAATTTCGAATTATCGTGCAGTGACTGTACCGTGACCGTGCAGTGCCAAGAAGGAAATCTGTTGCCATGCGCGCGAAGAGAAAACTAGAAAGTGCGAGTCCCACATTTGTAATGAAAAAAACTATTATCATGCGCGAAAATTAAACAACAAAAAGTGCCAGTGACCGTGGAGTGAAAAGATCCTTGTACCTGACAGCAGTTGTGGTCTATAACGTTTACTACCATCGAACGACAAAGGTCGGTATAGTGACCGATTGATCAGGATCATCATATTCGAAGCAGCGAGCAGATAGGTAAATCCTTTCTTTACCTACTATTTTAGGTATTTACAATTTGTTTCCATTTGACGTTAGCTGCATTTGTTTAATTCATTCTTTACATTAATAAGTTTCCCTTTTGCCCATCCATTTTACTTGAATAACAATTGATTTCATTAACTGTTGTTCATACAAAACGAACGATTTCCTTTGATCATTGTTTAAATGTTGGTACTCATGATTTTCGTTAAAACGCTTCGTGTTAGACAAAGCGCTTGTTCGCGTGGGCCTGGCTCCCGTCGGAACGCCACAAGCCAACACTCCCGTCATTGAGCGCGCGTAAACCGCGCGTTCTGATTAGTCCGTATTTTTCGTTAATAACTTGAAAACCACGCACCGGACAACATATTGCGAAACTAAAATGTTGTTAAGATCGTCCCAGGAATGTTCCGTCTCCCGACATATAGATAGTTCTGAGATATCATGTTATATCTGTCATGTTGCATTGGGCAGGAGCTCCGAATTCTTTCGCAATAAATTTTATCTTTGTTACACTCATGAGAATTTTTATTAAATTTCTAATTAATGTAGAATTTTTATTTAAAACAATAGATATATTTAAGAAATTCACTGCATTATAGGTTGTTTATAGGTTTGTTTATTCGTCATTCCTAGTAATATTAAAGGAGCATGCATATAAACATTTTCATATTCCATGTTCCTGACGGGCGTGTGCGGCTTGAGTGCGGGTAATAAAGAATCGGCGGATGAGCGTTTCACGTAGCTGATTTTCATCAGCTACGAAAACCGCGTGGTGTAAAAGATGGCTAAGCTACTCCATGGGTCACTTATTTGTTGAATTTTCCGAATTTTTTTTACTTTCTAATGAATCTAAATCTAAGTTGATTACGTGCAAAATTATTTTTGTGCTGTAAGTTTACCTTCTGTAAATAATTTTGCAAGTAATCAACTTAGATTTGGATTCATTAGAAAGTAAACTTGACTACAACTTTTCAACTGATTTCACTAATTTCTAGCTTTGTATTTATTTCATTGCGTAGCATCTCAAGCTCAAACTTGCCACCCGTTATTTACTTTTTAATGAAAAAGTCAGTTTTTAGGAGATATCTCGATCTTCCTGGAGTTAAATAATATATACGTTAAAAGTACACATTTTATAAAAGATATATAATAACAAAACAAATACCTTTGATTTATTTATTCTATCAAAATGAATCATCATCAAAGTACTATGATAATTTGCATATAAAAATATATTACATATTATTCTATTCGTTCTAAAAATAAGACCTAAGTATCTTTAGCAGATTACGGCCAAGATTTCTTCGTAACGATGAAATCATCCACATGGAACCATTGATTCTTTTGATATTAAATGTTAATCGTATTTTACAATATGTAATAATATGTAACAACAAATTAATTAACCTCTCGTCCGGTATTGTGATCATTGATATCATCTATCATAACGTATATATCATTTTTGATAACCTCTGTCATCCATTAAAATATACGAAATGAATAATAAAATTGTTTCCGGAACGCTATAAGAGACAAACAAATACTTTAGTTTTCACACTTCATTTATTCAACTAAAATAACATGTGTGATCATCGTCGATAATTTACTCGTACATCGTGCGAAAGTTAGCTGTAGTTCCATAGAAAGAGCAGCTGCCAACTTATTAAATTAATTTCGTTCATAGTTGGCCACTATTTTTTTTGTTATAAAACAGCTAACTTCGTGGTGAAAATAAAACTAGATGAAATAAAATGGGCAATTCTAGTAAATTTTCAAACATATCTCTGTATTAACAGCGTATTTTTAAATAAAAGTTGTCTCCAGTTGAAAAGAGGCACATAAAACTATATTAAAACCAAACAACATCAACAGATTGCAATGGATATGATTTAAAAAAAGTAAAAGAAATTTGAAATGTCGAATGCCGGCTCAAACTTGCCTTCGGGCCGCTACCGCGCCCCTCGATCCTGGGAAAGCCATAAAATCTACAAAAACCTGACTTCTTTTATTAAAAAGTAGGAAACTAAGCAAATTTGAGTTTGTGATGCTATACAATAAAATAAAATCTTATCATTACTGCTAATTAGAGACATGAAGTTCAAATCTGTTCAAAAGACGTAAACAAGTTTATTTTATATTCAGTTGATACCTAATTTGATTATTTCAAAATTATTTGCAGATGGTAAACTTGTAGCGCAATGCGCCAAAAGTACTTAAAGAGATTATCTTAAACGAATATATATATTTTTTCACCAAATATTTTCCTGTATGTTATATTTATCTTATGAAGTCTATAATTTCTCAATAACGGTACGTGCTAGAATTTTGCTTGTAGGTTTACTCTATTGTGCTGCAAATAATTTTTAGGGTTTATTGAACACTGTTCAAAAGCTCATGAATTCATGTTATTGTGAAATTCACTTTGTTTTGTTGAAAAATCTTGAAAATATAACCTTGGAAAATTAAATTAACTGAATTAGAATTTTCTGCTCTTCCCAAATCCAATTTCAAAGGTTATGATCCCTATTAAAAAGAATCTTGAAACAACCTTCAAAATGATCCCCAAGGTTAAAAGAAGGTTACCAAACATGACCCTTCAAAGCCATGCAACTTTTGTCTGAAATATTTTTTGTCAAACTTAATGGCTTTTGAGAAATTATGCTGGTTAACTTAAAATGGTTAACTTATATGTAAGCATGTATAAATAAGCGAACGCTGGAAAGTGCTGTTCGCAGGTCAGTTAAGTTTGAGAAATTATTGTTCCTTTGGTTTGCCCTTCAAATTCCGAAATGACGAGTATCTATTTCACTTAACTGAAGCCCAACAAGATCCCCTACTGTGCTTCCGTTTTGTGCTTTGCAAAAACTAATAAATTCTTTAATCCAACGTGTAAAAATTCAATTATTAACATCAAGGTTAAGAATAATAATAAATGCAAGAAAAACGAACAAAATCGTGTTGAAAAGTTCAGTTGAAGGATATAAAAAGTTATTTACAACGCTACATGAAAAGATCAACTTGATCATAGCACCTCATTAAGTCTAACCTAAACAAATTCATTCCTTCTTGAACCCATGTAAGTTACGTACTATATCTATACAATGTTTCGTCTAGCCCGTAAGTTTAAGCATAAATGTACATCCATTGTTATCGCAGACACTTTCTACGTTATACAGGGTGGACCATTCCCAATTCCTCAGTAGAATTTCTCAGAACCCATGAAAGTTAGCGAAGGATGATGTTGCGGTCAGAAGTTGCTCAATTTCGGGGGAAAAATATACTCATGACATTATTTTTGATCTTAGAGGTCACCTTCATGATCACTTAAAGGTCAATTTTGGTATTTTAAATAAAAACCACTATTTTTGACCTCGGATTCGGAACGAGCGGGAAATTCTTCGTTCAGATGAGATACCATATTCGTAGCCCAGGTGATCGCCAAGGTCATGTGAAGCTCACCACGAAAATCACATCTGTTTAAACCAATGAACCAAGAAGATGTGATGAGTAGGATCGCATGTTAAAATATACTCCAGAGTGTATCACTGAGGAGAGTGGATAATTTTCATCGGAGAATAGAATTATGCAGTCAAGAAGATGGAAATGTTTTTGAAGAGTTACTGTAACCTATTTTTCTATGTAATTAATTTAGAAAATTTAGAAAATTTATTAATTTAGAAAATAAATATAAAATACTTTAATGAGATGTCGTCTTCATTTATGACTTTTATATAGTGAACACCGTAAAACACTGTGAAACTGAAAAGATATGATCTTCGTGGCGACCACCACATGAGTCGTCTGGATCACGACTATAGTACTTTTACTACATTGCTTACCTATTACTACATTGTTTTACAAATACTTGTACATCCTTTACTATCTGCATACTGCTAGAAATACGAAGGATCAACCATTGTACAACGGTCAATTAACATAAATTAAAATTGTGTAGTATATATTTCATATACTTACTGTATGTATACAATGTGTGCGTGTGTATGTGTGTTGGGCAGGGAGTCAGAGTTCTGCATGGTCTGGGCCGTCAGGGCTTTGTCCTTACTACTACGGGCCGACAGGGCTTTCCCCCACCACG
>SHCU01001224.1:5021-17693 GCA_004307685.1 Ceratina australensis | reverse complement strand
TTTTTTTTCTCAAACGAGTGAGCATGCTTTAAGAATTCATTGAATCATCGATATAATTTATATGATTACTGAAAACTTCAATTTGGCGAAACGCAAAATTGCACCGAGTAAACAAAAAAGGAACGATTAATAATATTACACAATTACACAAAAACGGACAGTACGGTCATCGTATATTTTTATCTCAAAGGGCTTTACCGAACGACTCTCAGATACGAATAATCTCCGCGTAATTTGAAAAACGTATGAAAACTTGGGAACATGTATGTACGTAGCACTCATTTTTATTAAAAGAAAATTCTGGACTCGCCGGATCGTTTAATGACATCAAAGGGTTCCCGTTTAATCATTGTTCCCCTCTCTCTCTCGAGCTTTTACTTCCGCCTCGTTTTCTCCGCTCGAACCACCTACTCCCCCGTTCCAGCTCGTTTCAATTTATCTTTCGACACGATATTCATTACGGTGAAATTGTCTTAACGATAATCCGTCGACGCTTGGGAGCTACAATTTCCATGCTTACGGTTTCACGTTCCTCCAGTCGTACTTTTTCAAATACTCTTTCACGCCCCATTTGGATCATTGCTACAAAAAATTGTTTTTTACTTAACAAAACTTGTTCTACTAAATATTATGAAAATGATTATTTGAATTATTGTATTAATTTTTGTTTGACTATTTATTGCCAGAAATGTATAACACAAGCAATTATTTAATCATAGAAAATTAATCTTGGTTTTATATAAAAATTATTGTCAAAATTATTATATAAAATATTCATTTTTCTTTTAACATTTATGGATAGGAATGAGTGAAATTGATCGAAGACAGAACGTAAACAAAACCGATTTTGCAGATAGCAGCAGTTACTTTCGAAATATTTCGGTGATAATGCGATTAACGTTCATCGATTGAATCGCACGGTGAAAAGGCAGGAAGCTTTTCTTGAAGGGAACCCGGCCTGCCTTTTTTCAACACGTTTCAAAGCAACTTCGATTGGGTAAAAGGTACAAATCTGGCAGGAAACTTCGCAAGCTTCTCTTGGCTCAACGATATTCTTAGCTTAAACGTTAAACGTTAAACATCTCCCTTTTTTTCCCCTCCTCGCTGCTGATAGTGATTGCTTTCCGGGGCAATTAGGTCGAACAATTTTTTAAAAACAGTTCTCGCCGTGTACTTTTAGTATCCGGCCAAGTTTAAGATTTAATTATGATCACTGTTTGATTTTTCTTAGCTCGAGGGAATTCGTAAAAAGGAACAGCATTGGTCAAACAGCAATGTAATCAGGGAACATGGAAACCTTGAAGTTCTCTCGTTTAGTAAAATTTTATGGGTTAAACAAGAATTCTTGAAAGTTTAATAATTTAATCAAACAAAAATTTAAATTTCTTTGTCATAATTTTATAAAATTCTTAAGATTGCAATAATTAAATGAAATGAAATTCTGTGTCAATCTTGGAGTACAATTTTACTTGAACATTTGAATATCTCTGTTCACCTCCTGATAATCTCCATCATCCGAAATAAAATCAATATCTACTGAAATGAAATTCACTTGTAGATTACGTTATTCGAAAGCTTCAGGTAAATTCTAAACAGTTTCTATACTCTCTTATCCGAGGTGGTAAATTTCGAAATCTGAAGCTGTTTCAAACTCCTGACTACGGTTGGCCGGTGGCACGGAAGTAGTAAAAGAAGCCACGGTTCTCTCACTAAAACCGGAGATAATCTCTGTTTATCTTGTAATTCCTCCGGCACCGGTAATGCCATTAAAACCAGGGATGGGGCATGGGCAGGGCAGCGCTGGCCAACGTTTAAATCTTTGTTTTCGCGCGTGGCGCCGTTCCTCCCCGTCGTGGCAAGACGAAATGCATCGGGTGCGGTGGGGCCAAGCGTAATTGAATCGACCGGCTCCCTCGAACGCCGATAAATCTCTCTCCGAGAGGCGGACACATGCATACACGTGTATACACTCCCATTCATAAGTTACTGCCCCAATAAGGAGAAGAATTTAAACCCACCTGATGGATAAGTAACATTTAACCCTTTGACTTACAATGACGTCTGGGAGGTGTCATTCGCTTTAAGTGAAATTCGTACAAATTCCGTTTCATTTTTAAGTTGAATGGTTAAGGCCTCATTTAAGTAACTCATTCTCGGATAAACCTTACCATTAACCCTTTAACTTATAATTAAAACGGAATTCGTACGAATTTGACTTAAAGCGAATGACACCTCCCAGACGTCATTGTAAGTCAAAGGGTTAATTTAGTTGTATTCATGTCCCTAGAAGAATGTTCTTAGAGAAGAAAGTCAACTGGCTGATCACTGCTCAGCTGAGCAACGAATCACTTATATGGTTTTTGCATTTTTGGACGGTTTTTTATTTCATTGCTTAATCTTTTTGTTTTTTTTTTTTTAATCTTCTCTTGCTGATATTCTTCTCAATTTTATAGGTCGAGTCAGCTATAGAAATAGAAGTTTGAACGTGAATTTGTAATAATATAGCTGACTTTATTGTAAATTTTAATCTTTCAAATCTATTGTCAAATTCTTGTACTCTGTAACTCTTGACACTATAACCAAAAGTATGATAGAGCATAACCAACGCGCGTCCTACAGCAACTTAGCATGTTACAAGAATTAACTGTTTAACCTAATGGTATATAAATGGCCAAAATTAGATTTAAACTACAATTGGAAACAGAGTAATAAAAAAATCCCATAAAATCCTGTCGCCCTTCTCAATAAATCCAGAAGTTTTTTTTATTTTTTATTAATTTTTATTATATTATAAAATTAATTATATATTATATTATATATTAATATTAATTTTATTTATAATAAATTATAATATAAATAAAATTAAATATATAAATATATTATAAAATTAATTACAAATTTCTTATTTAATTCTACAATAAATACACATTATTTAATTTATTTTCATTCAAGCATTATTAACAAATCAATCAGTTTTAATAAAAAATTAAATTATCAAAATGTGCAGCTTGATTTTAATATCTAATCTATTCGTAAATCCCATTCGATTTTATCGCGCGTTTCACTTAAACGCGAGTCACACGATCGAATGAGCCCGACTCCCGAACAAACTAATAAGAACCCTATCAACGAGCACCCGGGGACTGTTACTTGTTGAGAGGAGTGTACGAAAGCGTGTCCCATGCCGCCCGCGCGTGTCACGCGACAGCTGCGATCCCATCAATCGTCCTGCACGCGGCGATGTCCCCATCTGCGAAACTGGGACAGCCTCGGAGGGGGATCGATCGACGTATTCGCGCGATTTTCGGATTTTATCGGCCAAACACCCACCGACACGCCGTACACCCCCGGCCTCCCTCTCGTACGGTCCTCGTGTGTTTGTTCCACGCTCCAGGGAAATATATATCCATCCGCGTGTAGGTACGTGTGCCACGCCGATGATAGCGGATCCGGCTACGTGAGCTGAATGAGCTCCCTCTGCCTGTCTTTCGAGATCAATCGTGCTACGTGGAATCCGATTTTCGGATCCATCATTTCAAACCAACCATTCTTTACGCTGATATTTCAATGTTTGTTCCCAATGTAAAATACACATAGTAAACGATGAGTAACGACGTTTATCGTCGTTGGAAATATGACCGGCTACGCGAAAGCAATTGTTTCGTTTAATTCCTACGGGCGCGATATAAATGTACGAGATGTATGTAATAGTACACGTCGAATTCGTTTAATGTTTTAATATAATTATATATATAATGATAAGAAATTTTTAAACGAATTCGCGAACGTTTAATAAAATTGTATTTATCATCTGTTGCTTTTGCAAATGTTACAGGTAAATCGAGTGTCTTATTTGAAATTACTTCCTGATAAAAAAAACCTTATAGTGATTCTCTTAATATTTATTAATATGAAACACGAGATGATAAATATTTGAATAAGGTAATGCATGTGAACGAGTTTACGTACTGCCACAGTTACACCTGATGCTCGTAGAATTATTAAGGGAAACTGTATGTAGATATACCTGTACGAGGAAGCACCTATGTGCCATTACTGTATATGCGTCCCAATCTTCTCAACTCAATTCAAACTTTCTAGAAGACTATCTAACATCATCAAAGTTCACCGCGTCGCAATCTAAATGCTCATAAGAAACCCAGAATTATGATAGTTGTCAAATGAATGGCTTGCTACCAAGATCTTACAAATTTACTGTTCTTGACGTTTAATGAATACAATGTTGCTGCAAGCGCTACGAGGAAACTCGGAATTTCTTCCTTAATGTCAAACTCAATTTGCTTAATGTTTCTTCACATGAAACCTTTAAATGGATCGACTGACGTTTAAAAGAATTGCTCAAATATTTCTCACCCAATGCTCTGATAAAATTTATATAGCAAACCTGTCCATGTATCCCATTCTAAATTTGATGTTCTATCGTCAATAAAAAAACTTGTAATACTTCTCTGAATAGTTTTTAACGTGAGACCTTTAAGTGAATCAATGGATGTTTAACACAGGTACACACGTAGATCTCACTCAATGCTGTTATAAAATTTATGTAGTAAACCTGTGCTGATGTCCCATTCAAAATCTGATAATCTACCTTGAATAAAAAATCTTCCAACATTTCTCTGAGCAGTTTTTAACGTGAGAGCTTTAAATGAATCAATGAATGTTTAAGAGAGCTGCACAAGTATTTTTTAAATCCTTTAATAACCCAAATACGAAGTACCCAGAGAGAGAGCTAACGTCCCTGATTAATTATTACGACTGCTATTATGACGGCTAAAGAACTATCGTTCACGTTTTATCCGATGGGACAAAAATCGTAGTTTCAGTAGTAGAGAAGTTGGCTCGTTCGACGGGAAATCGTCTTTCCAAGATAAACAGTGCTCTCGTTAAATCGACGAGTCATGGAACTCGCAGTGCTTCCACTTCTTTTTTTTTCCCCTCCTCCACTGTTTGATCAACCCATTTGGCACAAACCGTTACCACAATACTGGACACGGTATCTTTGTTCAGATATTCAGTTTCAAAACGAAGCACACGGTGAGATCGCTATTTCAATTGACGTTCTTATGGATATAAGATAATAAGCGGAGAGGGGCGAGATCACGATATTCGGTTTCTATCGCGATGGTTCTCTCACGGCGACTTAATGCTTTTCAAACCCATTGATCACTCCCTTAATTAATGTTCCTCTAGTCGTGTCGCGAACACTGCCAGCGAGCAGTTATCGCGTTACATAATTAGATTCCAACGTCATAATTAGATGTGTCTCCCTTCTGTCATCCCGGCTCTGCCATGGATTCCAGTAATTCCTATCTAAACACTAGAACATCCTTGTTCACGGTATTTCAATTCGACAATAATAAATTGCTATTACGTTATTTAATCAAAAATGAAATTCCTAGCATCCAATATGTCAAAGTGTTAAAGCGCTAAGATAATAGATATACATTGTTGGGATAGATACTTATAGCTTCTAGTAGTCCCTGTCTAAAGTCTACATTCCTCCTTCATTGTACATGCATGCAATAAATTACAATTGAATGAATTAATCCGAAACCAATTTCCTGTGCTACAACCAGTAAATCAGAGAATCATCAAAATGCTGTCTCTTGAGAATCGAAACCCATTAACTTCTGCATCTTCAAACAGTTCCTATTTAACGATAAGCTTCCTTCGTTAAACGTCACGATCATTCTAATTATCATTGCAACGACAAATTACAAAGTTACAAATTCCATTCGCGTGCATGAAAATTGTACACCGAAAAATACATGTCACACCGGGATATTCAAACGACACAAGCAACCTCTAACCCGTGTGAAACACATCACCCATAGAAATCCCGCGAACTGCTAAATAAATCCGAGTTAAACGGATGAATTAAAACTGCAACCGGTCAATTCAGTTAACTGCGTCCAATAAATCCTATTGAAACTCCTATCGTTCAATAACGGTAAATGAATCGTCGGGGCTGAAATGAAACCGTAGCAGCTTATTAGCCCGGCCGTAACGACTTGAACAAGAATAACACGATCGGCAAATCTCGTTAGCCCGGTTTAATACGGGTGCCGATTATCCGCAGCGATTTCCTAATTTCAGGGATACGCGTTAAACCGTATTGGCAAGCGTCTCGAGGCTCTAATTTCGACGATACCAATTGCCGTTACAACGGAGAACAATAAACCGGGATGGAACGACGATACGTGCCTACTACACCGCCGCTTCCTCCACCTGCCCGGGGTACCAACACCCCCGTTGCGCGGCGTTGTTATTAAACCGAACTCGCGGCGGTGTTACTTAAACTGCGAACGCGCCCCGGGTTCCACTCGATAATTCCGCGGAGATCATTAACCGGCGATTACCAGCCCGAACGGTGCCTAAAACGCGCGCCACCCGTTGTCGTGTTAATAATTAGCCTAACAGGATTTCCGATTTTCAATCAGCATTCAACCTCAATCAGTGCAAACGCGCTCGTCGATTCATGTAATAGGTGGAGGGTACAGCTGAGGCTACAGGGAGTCAAGGGACAGTGCGGAAGATGTGCTACGCTGATTGGTTCGTACAGATATACTTGTAGTTATACGTTTGGTTTTTATTGTATCTAATATCCTCAATTATAATGAATGGAGTCTGTTGAAAAAATTCGTGTATATTATAGAATTTTCTCGAATTTTTATATCGACGATTTGCACTTGAAAAGAAGTATCGAATTTTGTACATCTATACAGAATTTCTCAAAAGTAATGTCCAATAATTAACAGGGTGCTTCTTGAGATAATTTCTGACAACTTTTTCCTAGTTTTGAGATATATCGTATAAACTATCCAGCTAAAAAAATTCATGGATATATTTCTTGATATATTGTATATTCCAGAATTTATTCAAATTTTTATTGAACTGAACAAAAATTACAACTAAGAAAGAATATTCCAATTAAATGTATTTGGAATTTAGTCGAGAAATTGTTAATGCAAAACGAGATCGAATAAATCGAATCATCTCGTTCGTTTGTCGCAGCTCCTACGGCCTGTTCGACAATTGAAAATCCTGTTCCTTTCGAGCATTCACCGGATTCAATTTTTTCCCAGTTTTCCCCAGTATATATTGTATAAACTACCCGATTAAAAAAATTCATGGATATATTACCTCAAAACTGTATATTCCAGAATTTATTCAAATTTTTATTGAACTGAACAAAAATTACAACTAAGAAAGAATATTCCAATTAAATGTATTTGGAATTTAGTCGAGAAATTGTTAATGCAAAACGAGATCGAATAAATCGAATCATCTCGTTCGTTTGTCGCAGCTCCTACGGCCTGTTCGACAATTGAAAATCCTGTTCCTTTCGAGCATTCACCGGATTCAATTTTTTCCCAGTTTTCCCCAGTATATATTGTATAAACTACCCGATTAAAAAAATTCATGGATATATTACCTCAAAACTGTACATTCCAGAATTTATTCAAATTTTTATTGAACTGAACAAAAATTACAACTAAGAAAGAATATTCCAATTAAATGTATTTGGAATTTAGTCGAGAAATTGTTAATACAAAACGAGATCGAATAAATCGAATCATCTCGTTCGTTTGTCGCAGCTCCTACGGCCTGTTCGACAATTGAAAATCCTGTTCCTTTCGAGCATTCACCGGAGTCAATCGAATCGGAAACAGCAGCAAGGAAACAGCGTTGCCGAAAAATCGATAGCCCCTTGGAATTATTAACAGCCGGGCGAGCCGCGATGAAAGGCTGGTAAAACCGGCGCCCGGAATAATTATAGCCGAACGCGTACCGCGACGCGACTCAATGAGCGTAGCTGATGATACAAAAATTAAAACGGAATTAACGTCGATACCCGGCGTAATTTAATGGCCAGCCGGGAGAAACGGACGCGGCACGCACGTACACGCGTATAACACGTATATACAACGCGGGTGTAATCCGTTGTCGGATGGACTGTTAAGCTGGATTATGTACGGAAGAGTTCCATCGCATGCTAATTACAGTCGAGTGCGCTCGCATGATCACGCGCTGCACCGTTCATTAGTTCTAGAAACGGCGGACACAATGTTTATTGAAATCTGACTAGAGTCCCGTTGGAAGAATACAGGAAATCGGTGTTCATAGGCACGTGTACAAGTAAACGTTTCAGCACCAAGATTTTATGGAATTATAAAGATAGAAAAGTTGGAGAATCCATTAAATGTGTTTTATAAATTCATTGGTTATAAATTTCTTTATTAAACGGACGACTGGATTAAATGAAAATAAAATCAGGAATGCTTCGTATCAAAATGTTATTATTTGTATAAAATGTCGACCATAAATTTTCATTAAATGAACGAAATGAAAAAATGATAATGAAGTTTGCAATAGAAGCTTTATGAATAAAGTGGACATTTATGCATTATGTGAAAATAAAATCGAAAATGTTTTACATTAAAATTATTATTGCTATAAATTATTTATGCCGAATTTTGATGTGAAAAATGTGAAATTGAAAAGCGACGGAAAATTCGTATACGCGTTTTCTTATTCGATTAATAAGTATGAGAAAGTAAAAAATGCGGCGCATTATTAATTGTATCGGTTACTGACGCGTTATATCGGAAAGTGATTTCCGTGTGTGTTTTCGTATTCAATCAGCGAGTGGATAGCATAAGGACAAAGATGGTAGGTGGCAATTACTGCGCGGCGACAGGCCATGGATCTCAGCGTCCGTAAGCCGCGGGCCGGAAAATTGATCGGGAACCGCTCTACCATTTAATTGTCGCCGATTATTCGTGCTCCAGTTTGCCAACGTCACCGCCAGAGACACGACTCTCTCGCACCCCCTCCACCCTCTATCTCTCTCTCACACTCGTTTGCTACGGCAACGCATTTACGCGGCTTTCGGGACACACACCGGGCCTAGAAAGATATTGCCCACGCGCTGTTTAATTAATTCCCTAATTAAGCTTTGCCGAACCGTCCGATCGGCTTGGGATGTCCCCTACCCGAAATCTACCGTCCCTACAAAATCCTAGTTATTCTATCTTAATCACAGGAGAAGTTCAGATAAAATGAGTATACGAATTTTTATTAGTCTAATATGGATGGATTTTTAATCGTGCGAAATTCAATTTATTTCTGATAAAATTTTTAACAGAATGGCTCGAAATGGTATTAAGTATTTCTGTTTCAAATCCTGATGAAATGAATTACTTATCTCTTTATGATTTCTGACAATAAAAATTGTTGAGATCCCATAAAGAATTATGCTGTTTCTTTCAATATTAAAAAAATTATTTTGTTTTAAAAGAAGTTCCAATACTTTTTTTGACACACAATATAATTCAATACATCTATTTATGAATCTTTATGACAGTTGTATATTTATTAATATATTCAGTGAAAAATAAATTATCATATGCACTTCATTATCAAAAGGTTTTGATAAGGACTGGTCGCTTTGATATGGGCATCATAAATATTTATCAAGTAGATTTGATGTTAATCCGATTGATTAGTATGATCACTATGGTGGCTCACCCTTTATACAGCCTGTTCTACCTTGTTCAAAGGGAAAAATCTTCTTCAAAGAAATCCCCAGCGGAGGACGCAATGGATGTCGGCCGTAATGGATTCAGTCCTCGAAGGTGGCAAACAGTAGCGCGGGAGGAGAAAAACCGTGACGAGATTCGATTTCCGCGGATTTCCTTATTTACCACGGTTAAAAGGCACGTTTTCGACTACCCGGCTCGAATTGGTTCCCACCGATAAGAAGAGACACTCCAACGGCTGAATTCAACCTATACCGAGCGGACTAGCTATGACAGCGGACAACCGTCCTGGGAATATTCCATTCCACTGTTTTTCCCAGCTGTCTGCTGCTGGTCCTCGGGACAGTAATACAGGAAGACAGTGCAAGTGCTCTTTGCACGTGACTGCAATTTCTTTTCAGGGTAAACTCATTTTTTACATCCTGACGTGATGAGTCAGGTTTGATGTTTAATCGCTTGGTGAATCAGTTGAGATACCAGTTTTAAGATACTAGCTTTTGCAGTGATAATAGGAGGCATTATGACTGACTGCAATTTCTGCTCACATTTTTCTCAGGAATCATACTGTAAATTCTGACACGATGAATGAAATTTGACGTTTAATAGTTCAGTGGGCCAAATGAATTACTACAGTTCTTATATTAAATTTTTTCCAAGACGAATTCATTTTTTAAATTCTTATATGATTAATCAGGTTTTATGTTCTATACATAATTTGCTGGATGAGTTGAATTTCGAGTGGTAATCTTTGCAGCAATAATAGAAGGCATTGCAAGTACTCTCTGCACGTGACTGAAATTCCTATTCTCACTCTTTTCAGGACAAACTCATTTTTTAAACTCTGATACGACAATTAAGATTCGATTTGTGATTTGAGGTGTCACTTCACGCATAATTTGCTTAACATAATAATTTTGAGCCTGAATACACGTAATAACCATGACTTGTTATTACCACGCTGATTATCATAATTCTCGGCTGAACGTTCATTCATCATTGTTAGCCAGAGTTTTTGAACGAAATCTACATTTGCAAGTTTTCAACTGCAAGAGGAGTTCCTCATCAATCTCTGGTCGCGTGCGTGCCTCTAACTAGGTAACTAGGCGTTTAGGTCGGTTTTCTTAAAACAATTAAGCACTCCAGTTACCCCCACGAGCCGCAGGATGTAAATTTCTGGTTTCTCTAAACATCTTCCACCTAATTTCGAATTGTACATTAATTTTCAGCTGCAGCACTCCCTTGCGGCTCAAACATCTGCTCGTTTGCCTCCTTACCTAAGTACTCTTTCGCCTCAAGTATTGCATTATAACACTTTTAGTAGACAGCCCTTCATTACAATTGCATGATAGCACTCTTACTTCTCATTGTAGTACTAACTTATAAGTTTTTTCAAGGATTTACTTAAAATATCGAATATTTGATATTGACAAAAAATCATGTAACGTGGAATTCCATTTTTGTTTTTAAAAAAACTTTTTAACTCATAAGATCTATGTTCCAAAAATCAATTAAAAATGTCGAATACACTTGATACCAACAAAAGTCGATGGAACATGGAATCGTATTTTTATTTTCGAAGTAACTTTTTAATACGACTCGGGCATTAGTTTCAAGAATTATAATTAGGTTTGTTTATACTTGTCGAACAATTGTCGAGGACATCGAATAAGCGGGATCTGTTTTTTGGTCAGCGGCGCGGGGATGGTTAATTTTGATGATGTCCGAAGTTTTTATTGGAAAAGTTGCACGCGGCACGAGTATTTTGTTACGAACTAATATCTGAGGTATTCGTGTAAAGCCCGGCCTGCCCTGGCCCCCGAGCGCAGCCACCCATCGCGCGACGCCGCGTCGCGTTGGAATGGACCCCCGTGCCCTACCCTACAACCCTCCCGCCCCCACGGCGGATAACTTTGTTTCAGAAATGATTTAGCTTTCAATTGCCTCTCGCCGCTACGCATTCGCTGTAATTTTACCAAAACGTATTAACGCGGACCCATTCTTGTAACCTGGCCGCCCTCCGTTGTTTCATACGAAATTGAAATTGCTCGCAGATTTCAAATTTTCCTCATTGGAAATTCACAAACGCGGGGGGAAACATTCAAATTTTCAATTACTCGGCCATGAAATTACTCGGAGATTTTTCAGTTTTTATTAAATCACCGAGCCTTCGTCAAACAACAGTCATTAAAAGAGTTGCGAATTTAAAACTTCCATCATTGGAAAATCACAAATTTGAAATCGTTCAGTGAAAAATCACTCTCAGGTACGTTATCTTTATTTCTGTATGAAATTACCAGGACTCCAATCTACCGAAGGGAACCGCAGATATCCAGGTGAAAATTCCACGGGAAAAATAAATTTTAAATTGTCAGCTTTTTCGTTGCAATTTGCAGCGTTTGCGTACAAGACCACAGCTTTTACGAATCGCGGAAAAAGACTCGTAAAAATAGATTTCTCACATGTGTACGAGACAGACAAAAACGTAATTAATGTCGCATTGAGAAGTAGCCGAGAAACGAGTCGCACTGAAAAAGAGCTTAGGCAAGAAACGTGTTAATTACTGAGAAAGAGCGTCGTCGAGTCAACCGAGGAATGCTTTCGCCTCTGAAGGGGCTACCCGCCGATGATGACAGCGGGCGAGATTGGTACGTGGAAGAAGAAGAAAAAAAAAATCCAGAAACCCAGAGAAGGAGGTGGTGGTGGGGGATGGGGTTCTATTTAAGGATGTACGCGTCGTTAGCCGGGCGGTTCTCTGGTCGCCTTCTTTAAAATGCAAACCGTGCGACATAACTAACCACTTCTGGGAGCGGTGCGGCGACGCCGGCGAGGGGCGACCGGGGGGACAACACCGTGGAGAAAAATAGGAACGCGAGTTATCCGTTACGTGTATTTTTATTTAAAACGGGTCGCCGAACTCACGCTCCCTCGGTCTGACAGCGAGCCCTTTACTGTCTCTCACGGCAACGGAGTTTCAACCTCCTTCGCTGTATTTTCACTTTCTCCTCTCATTTTTCATTTATACAATTTTGCCTTCCGATTTCGTGGAAGTAATAATTGTTTTTCTTATTTAAAGAGTAGGAATTGAATTCAACAGATACTCTGACTCGTA
>SHCU01001222.1:8270-26583 GCA_004307685.1 Ceratina australensis | reverse complement strand
TCGCGATTGCCCCGTTACGAAAGGCTTTCCTTCGTTGCGAGTGACACTCAAACAGCGCTTCGTTCGATGATAATGAAAGTGGAGTGGCGAAGACAGCGAGAAGAGGCCGGTAAAGTGAGAGTACGCGAGGCAAAAGAGAAAAGTGAGCGCGAAGAGAGAGAGAAACGGGTATCTCTTGAATGCTTCCGCCGCTTGTTATCCGCTTCAGCCGAATACTGTACACGGGAAATTGCTCGCACAAAGCAGATTTTAATTTTGACCGCGAAAGCGAGTCGTGCGGCGTTCGTGGGAAATATTCGAATTGGGTACAGGTCAGGAAGACAATGATATTAAAAGCTTGGAAGTAATACCGCCACTGGGAGCATTATAATGGATCGCCAGCCTTAAAAGCCTGGACCCGCTTCTTCAAGCTTTAGGCCAGATTGCGCGCCACTACCTATCCCCGACCACCGCGGAACCTAATGGAAATCCCTAAAATTGTTTCCTACTTGCCGAGATTAAACGATTCAGCCAGGATTTCAACGTCAAATTCGTCATTAACTTTATAACGTCCTTTGAAAATTCTTTCAGAGGTCCAAGACTTTTAACATGGATAAAATTAGACGTATGCTTTCTACAAAAAAAAAATAAGAAAAATTCATTTCGTTCATTCGAGTTAAATTGTTAATTAAAAAATTTTATCACGCATCAATGACAATTCTGAATAACGTTTGATATTTTAATAGCAAAAATTTTCGGATTTTTTTTTATGAAAGCGCTATTTCTATGTCATGTATGTATTTACATAACTCTGATACAACGTAATTCCATTGTCTATATTTTTACCGTTAATACAGTCACGTAACTGGAGAACGCACTGGCTGTCGCTAATGAAGGATAATGAAAACGCTAATGAGGATGCCGGCATTACTTTTCATTAACCTGACGTTCCATCATGGTCGCATTACCTTTTTTACTGTCTTAGCAATCGATAAATGAATCTACATGTATATACACATTTCCTATTGTTTCCTGATCTTAATAATTATAGCCTGTACTTGACAGGATGAGAATAAAAATCAAGCTAGTTCTTTTCTGTATAAATATCTTCTTTCACCGAGTTAACTACCTGAACGTATAATACCTGCCTCACTTTTCATACTATTAAGAAGATAAAGTACAATGACTCGAGTTAATTAACTAGAAGCCAGATTTAGTGACGTTACACGTATATTGAGTCAGGCTACAAACGGATATCCATCAAGCTGATTGAGGAGACATAGCAGGCACGATTAGTGTGCCTCGCGTGTACCGGTATCGGTATCGCGAGGAACAGAAAACAGAGAGCTTAAACCAGTCCCGTGATCCAAAGTTCCGGACGAAGTAATCTCGCGCAATCAAACCCTTGTTCGACGCCGTGGCTTAAACGCGAAATCGGTATCAACCAATCCCAGGTGTTCAATAGGCACCGGGCCAGAATTTAAGCCTGGGATTAAATATCGCGCAATGGCCATGAAACTGGGCCAGATTCAGATTAGAATTAACTAATTGTTGCGTAGAGGTTGTCGTAATTAGACCCTCGTTGTCCCCCGTTTAATTAAAATCGTCCAGGATGATCACGATCCTTTCATCGAGCCTTGTTTTACTATCGCAATTTACTTAACTGAAAATCACACTGAGCATCTGCAATTTATTTAATTAAATACTTGATGTATTTGTTGGGACAGTAATGTCTTCTATTAATTCATCAATTTTCTTCCGATTACTAATTACTTTACTAATATAAGATTTGAAAAATATGTACTGTTCTATAAATGTGATAATGACAAAGAATGCCCACAAATAAGATATCTAGCTACATTAATTAAATAATATAGATTACACACACATATAAATTTATATCGCGTACAATCCATGTTATTAATTGAATTCTCACGAACGATAAAGAATTCGTGAAATAACAGCAGCCGCGAGTCACATTGGATGGTAACAGATTTTTGCGAATACACGAAGAAATAGGACGAGAGACTCACCGATTACGTTGAGGTGCACGATGTGACTCATGTGCTGAGGCGTGGACACCTGGCACTCGTAGAAACCGCTGTCCCGAATCTGCGGGTACTTGATTTCGAGCGTCCAGTCGTCCGTCTGAGCGTTATGGATCGGCCTGAATCGTTGGTCATTCGTGTACGTGTAACGGCCGAGTGTCAGCAGATGCACGTCCCTATGCCGGACCCAGGAAACCTGCAACGTCATCTGTAAAGTAGAAAAACGTGCCTTCAGTCGATCGAATAACCTTTCACAGTTATTCCATCGTTCGATCGCAAGCAACAGTGGTTCGCAAATAAGAATATGAAAACATTTATTATTAGCGAATTCACTGATACCTTGGTGTCTTTTCAGCACGATTTATACCGTCTACTACAATCTATGTGTACGTATAATAGAAGTGAGCGCGGGCAAAAATCAACTTATAGAAATAACGTAAAACATCCACGCAAACGGTATTTGAATCATAAAATAATTCGAACTAGAATAAAATTAATGAATATTACTTTTAGTAATGCGCCATTGGTATCTCGAATTCGTACGATCTGTGAAACTCGTGGAGTGAATTTTTACGGTGCCGTCAAAGGTTTCCCATTAAACGACGCCATGTAATTAGAGTGGCATATAATATGGCTCGTTCGCGTGTCGTGTCGGTAATTATCAAAATGGCGGAACGACATTTAGCTAGCTATTTGCGCAGTCGTTTGCAGAGTTCTGCATGGGCCGGGCTGTTGGGCTGAGCCCCCCACTTTTCGGGCCAACGGTACTTTGCGATGACGCGTCCCGCAGGTACTTCGGGCTATTTTGGACTTGGTATAGGACGGTCGGGCCGCGCCGCAGTTCTCGGGGTGGCCGCAGAAAAGTGTCATGTTCGCGTTATCGCAAATTACCGTTGGCCCGAAAAGTGGGGGGCCCAACAGCCCGGCCCATGCAGAACTCTGATCGTTTGACCGAAGTCTCAAATTTCACGCTACTCCCCATCTCTTATTACCAGGTGTCTTTTTTCAACGATCATTCTTTAAAGGGTAAGTTAAACACACACCGTTTATACAGTGCAAATTTATATGGAAAATATAATAAAATATTTATATCAGTTTAAAAAATGCGTGTCGCATAGCAATTTTTTAATGAGACACAATACGAGTACGAAAGTTGATATAACCATAATTAATGTTAACGCGCGGGAGGAGGAGGGCTCTCGAATTTCAAGTATAACATCGTAACCGCGCTTTGGCATCTGCCGCTTGTAATACGCCATTAAAAATTAATTGAAACGCGTTCCATAATGCAGCAGATTTGAATTTTCATTCGCGCAAGGGCCGCGTACTCGGGTTGCAAATTTCAAGGGTACCCGTATACAGACGTTGCCGGCGTAGTGGAAAATTAATAGAGCCGCTTTGCATATCGTCGGGAAGTTAGCGCGCGAGATAAAACGCCTCGGGACACGATAATTGGACATCCCGAGTCAGCCGCGTGTAAATATTTGCTCCCTTTGTAACGGTTTGACACGCATATCCTGTAGAAAATTTCCGCGCGCCCCAGAAACGGCAGAAAACGCGAGAGGAAATTATAACCGAGATGAGACGTAATCCTTAGTAGTATCCTCCACCGTTTTTCCATTCACGAGAACAAAATATCCTGAGGGGTTGTTAACTTGTATAAAAATGATCTTATATACCGAACGTTTCAATATTACAATGCAAGTAGAGATCAAAGAAGTTTTAGATTGCACAGAAATCTAAAGTCTAGATATTACGTAACCTATATTCGCAACACGGATAAAACATATCTGACATGTCAGTTAACCGACGGGCCAAGTAACGTTTCTTCATTCGGATTTCCTATTTTCCTAATTGTAAAACGAGCCACGTAGATTTACGCTCTTGCTTAAAATTTATTAGAAATCAATTGATACTTTTAATAAAACTAGAAGTTTGATACGTATACGTTTGTGTAATTCTTTTAAAATATCGAGAGGAACAGAGAGGAAGTACTCTGTCCGTTAAGTGTTAAAATATCACAAATGTTTACTACCGATCGGTTGATCATTTTGAAGGTTTTTTTCAAATTGACTCGGCGTTCAATCCGCGATTGGAATCGTTAAGGAACTCGGAGGGTCGTTCGCCGCGGAGTCTGCCGACGTGGCAGCTACCGTTTCCCCGGATTCACCGGCACCGCGATCTTATCGCGTTTCCTGCGAAATTTTGAGAGGATACGATTCGCTGCCGAAAAATTCGGTCCGCGTCGTTCTCGGGAAGACGTTCGCGCGATATCCAGGAAGATAAGCTCGGCAACGGGTGGTCAACAGATAGACGGCTGGATAAGAGTCCCTTCGACTGAACTGTCAGGCGAAAGTTAAGATGACACAATGCCAAATCTGTGATTGTCTCATATAGTATATATTCTAAAGGTTCGTAGATCCCTCGCCTTTTAGGAGTCCATTTTTCTTTATTTCTTGAAAGAAGATTGAGTGGCTAGGTTTCGTCTTGTAATTACAGAAGTAGCTTTGACAAGCTGCATGCTTTGTTATTAAAGAATAAGATATTTGTTACTTTTCATAAATAACAAACGTGATTGTATCTTTTAAAACGCATAAGGAAACTACAAAGTTTCGTTACTCTGCTCGAGGATCCTTTCGTTTAGGTATTCGAAGAAAATCTTTTAAGCCCACCCATCCACCGTAAGTACTACTTCAAAGGCGTGTTTCATGAAAAATACGGTTGTACGTGTACAGATCTCATTTGAATTATAAATTACAACAACATATGATTAACGTTAATTATTATACTCTCTATTGATAGTTTTACAATATTTACTATCTAATTAATTTTATATTATTTCATATCATAATTCATCTATATACACAAGAGTTCAGAATTCTATGAACTACGTATACCTAAATTACACGTATTCCCATATATGGATTATTATATTATTATTAAAGGGTGTAACGATTTGTGTTGTTTTTATCAACTCCGTAAAACAGAGTAAAAGATGCGATAAATTTGCTTATTAAATTCTTCAAAATTCACGTGAGTATCTCCTCAGCGGTGTCTCGGAAGGGACAAAGTCATAGACAATTCGTTTCTTTCTCCACGCTTCTTTTATTCCGCACTATTTATTCCCCGTTCCCTCTCGTTTCCGTATTCATGCCGTACCGCTGCTTTTGTTTCGCCTCCTGCAGCATTCCCACCTATTTTCACAGCTACTTCAACGCCGCGCTTCATTTCTCTCACTTTCCATACTGATCCTCCTCCTTCGAAGAGAGAAGGATTTCTCTCGCATTTTGTTTCAATAATTTCTTGTTCCCAAACACTTTGCGGTTTTCATCGCTCGAGGTCAGAAAATCTTCGTGGTAGCTCATTTCAATTAGATCATTTATTTTACGTATTCAGTACAAAATACAAAACCAATTGAATTAACGTAATTTCCTTGTGTATCTGTCTTGCAAATTGGAAGCATTTTATTAATACATTTTTCCATGTTGAATTTCCACGTACGTATGTGCCCCTTTATGCACTCTAGCATGGAGACATAAGTCACCGTAAATGTACGTTTACCTGCCTAATTTATGGCACCTAGTTTGCTCATCAGAAGCTAGTACAGTTAACCCACCATGGGGTTCCGGTGCCCCGTATCCGTTCTCAGTATTATTCTAAGTCCTCCACAGATGCTTTGTACGCCAAAATGTACGCACACCCTTTGTACACCAATGCTATATGTAAACGATTCATGCATGGGAGATCTCTCCGAGATTAATTAATCTATACGAATTTTCTAACTTCATTTCGTGTCTTCCGTGGGGGAAAATATTTTAACGTAACTCCTATGGCTGTCATGTCTAATCTAGTGCCACTGTATGTATGGGTTAGTTATTATTAATATGAGTTTAAGTTAGGTTTTTTCGTATTTGAGATACGATGGTGATACCGAAATAAATCCATTTTTTATATTGAAATTCTTTTCGTGTAAAATTTTATCAGAAATTTTTCGGAGAAGAGAAGAATAAAGGGAGGTTATCAATCTCCATTGAAGAAATATTGTAAAAGGGGTAGAGCCCTGCGTTACAGTGGCGAAACAATGGACGGGTTCCTTTGAACAATACACACGCTATGAATTTCCCTAAATGATATCTAACGTTCCACAGCGGGCAGCGCTTTACGTCGATCTTCGGTCGATTTATCTCGGAGCCCCGAAAGGTCAGCAAAACCGTCTATTTATCCCGTGGGATTGTACCTTTTTCCCGAGCAATTTCGTTTCTGGCAATCTCCATCTACCGACGAGGTCGTCCGCCAAAATTGTTCTTCTCAATCTTTTCTCACCAACGTTTATGATTACCATTCAGCATTTCATTGTCTCACGATTTCGCCTAATTCACGCTTCAACGTGTTGGAAAAAGGACGGTAATTGTTGTGTTTTTGTTAGAATAAAAATAAGAAACAAAGAATGCAAATGCTAGTACATATACAATATTTTTAAAGCTCTTCATTAAATATTCCAAGTTCTTTATCAATACTGAATTTAATTAAAGAAAAGAGATTAAAATACATAATTCTACTGAACTTCGACCAACATATGAAACGCACTCTGCTCTGAGTCGGAAAATTTCACAGGACGATCAGAACGTAACAAGGGAATTAGCATTTTTCCGAGTACTACGCTTCAGCCGTTGACAAGCATTGTCGAGTGCATTTATTTTATCTGTCTAGCTGTGCAACGTTATGCACCGACAAGAGCACGCACGAGAAGTGTTGTAGCAGCACGGTGTCTCATCCGATAAGCTTCTCACGAGGATTACAATCTTTGTAAACAGTTTTGCAGATAGCATTGTTTTGCCCCATGTCACTTGTCTCATGTTTCCTTTTTTTTTATAGTGTTACACAGTAAATTTTCAAACGCTGTAAAAGCTGTTCGTGCTAATGAACGTGTGAGTTGTTAAGTTCTAATATCTTAGCCAGAATTACAGGCGAATGATCTAAACTTTAATTAAATCGAACATCAATTGGCAATTAACGTACGGTTTCGGATAATTAAGAGTAAAAATCACTTGATCAGTGGAATTGGAACAAATTCGAATTCACGATTAAATTTTTATTCTCAATTGAATTAAGTATTCTCCAATTGTCGATTGAAATTCAGCGAAATTTCACCGTTAATGTGACAATTAAAATATCTGATATCGATTTAATAAATCGGTACACTTCTTACCCAGCAACAGATTTCAACTTTGGTATCAAATTCCAACTGCGTAAAATTGGCTTCTAACAGACATTACTTTCAATCACTGATTTCAATCATCAATCATTTTTGCAAGACCAGTATTTCTGAGGTATCTAACGGTGATTTAACCGCATGCATATGCACGCTTCTGTCACAGTACATAGAGATGCCGAGATGAATCGCAAACGTACATATTGACCGCGCTCGTTATGCACGTCTACCTCCTACATATGCTCTCGATCCTCGTGTGTATAATAGCATTACGCGGCCTCGGTGGCTCCAGTGTACACAGACACGCGCTTTATCCAGGACAGTCTGCAGATACGTGTGCGTGTAGGTAATTCTAAGCCGTGGAGAATCCTCTCTTCACTGTATTTCTTCGCCGGAACATACCCGGCCGCGTTTCTTCGAATACGACTATTTTCAAAAGCGAAGCTTAGGAGTTGCCCATCCATGCACAGGTAGGTGCTGGCGCTGGTTAAGTTACAGCGGCGACCACGTGGCCCGAGGTCACTACGCTTCTTCCACTCAAGTTTGCCTACACACTCGGCTGTTGCCTTCCAATCTTCTTCCACGAAAACTCGACCTATCTAACTCTTTGAAACGCGATCTTGTATTTTCAACGGTAAGACGTGACGGTTTTTAACCCTAACTTAATTTACTCCTCAGTTATAAAATTGATTTCGAAGAAGTATTGCTGCGAAGAAGTTGCTGAATACATTCACATTTTTGTATTTCGATATTCCCTAATTAAATCATGATGTGAAATAAAATCGGACGGATAGATAAAACTGAGGTATAATAAATAAATAGGTTAACACTTGCTCTTCTATAAAATTCAAAATCACTGACGATAGAGATGCATGAATGAGGATCGAATTTTCAAATTTATTGAGCTTGCGAGATACGCGATACGCGTTCACCGTATTCGCGGCTGAATACATTATATATCTTTAGTAACCTGAGCTTTGCTTCCACGCGCACGATATCTTCTACCGTTCCTAACTTCTCCTCGCATATTTCTGTTCCTCGGATACAATAGAAGATTGATTTACATTTCGACAAACAGTGAAACTTCCTTTTCTTACTTTTCGTAAAGTATGATTTTCAAGTTGTCATAGTGACTAACCATTACTGAAGATCGAAGATTAATTCTTAAAGTAACCCGTCGCACGCTGACCTTAAAACACTTTTTGACCACGGTCTAAATTGGCAAAGCAGAAATTCCGCAATACTGTTTTGCCCGCATGATAAATTCAATCGGTTGTCTGAAGCGGGCTCATAATGGGTTGGATTTTTTCCGTCCGCTGGCTGCTTGCACAAAATCATGGCGACGTATTCGACAGCGGTGGCCGTGTAAACGGGCCGATTAACGGAACGAGGTTACGTTAATTTGGTTGCGCGCGGTCGAATAAACGGAACAGAAAGCGTTGTCAGCAGAAATCCCGACACAGTGTGTCGCGTACCGGCGAAAAATACGACGGTGCCCGCTCTCGATTTTGCACCTGAACGACGACGATGGGAAAAGAGCCAGCGCCGCGTGGAATTGTTAAAAGCTAGATAATTAATTGCTCACCAGGGAATCTCGCTGATTAATTTACGCCGATACATTCTCGTGTACACTTCTGTTTATAAACGTTAAAACGAATGAAACATGGTATCCGTAAAACAAATTGGTCATATGAGACTATTTTCTTAGGTCCTGCAAGGGTAGATTTTAACCCTTTGCACTCGTATGTCGAGTGTGACTCGACATCAGTTTTTATCTCAGGAGCTCCTTTGTCGAGTCCATGTGGTGATATGGGCTAGACCCGAACAACCTCTGGAGGGAAAATGAACAAATCTATATATCCATTATTTATTTAAATTGCCTTATTTGTCAGTTAAAGTAAGTTTCGATTAAAACGCTTAAAAGCGTTGGGATCTACTGATAACGAAATTGAAATAAAATTCGGAGTGCAAAGGGTTAACGGTCAGACTGACTCTGATCTTCGAAAAGCAACTTCAAATATTAGACATATGTTCTCTTTAACTTGATAACTAACCAAATTATTACGGTACGATTTACAACATTTGTCAGAGTTTTTGGTGCCATGATTTATATGAATTTATTAATGTAAAGCTCGTGAACGTGTACGTTGAACAGAAGCATTTACGTCGGCTGATTTGTGCGCGACTCGAAAACAAACGAAAGCGCAAGGGAATTCGTTGAATATTCGACGTTTCCCGCGGCGGAGAAGCGTGTCAAGAGATAAAACGTGCCGAGAGGGGTTCGAACAGCTCGATATTATCGCGCGAAGCTAGTGCCGCGCAAAGTGCTATTAAAATATAATTAACGTCGCTATAAATTATATTTACTGGCCGAGTCTACGTACGCGTGACCCTTGTAAATCGATTCGCGGCCTCCGGCGCCCCGGGGAAGTTTTATGCGAGTTTTAATATACGAGTATTAATAAAGGGATGTCCCGCGATGTAACCGTCCTCCAGGCGACGTGTAAGAGACAACTTATTAGATCTTCCGCGAACCCGTGTTTTCTAAGTATCACCGGTACAACATTAATTACCAGTTTACAAGGGAAAGATTCAAAACGATTGCCTCAATGCCTACACAAAATGCCTAATCAGACATAACACAAATAATTCAATATAACGAAGAATTTTTTCATCTGCGCTTCGTAATACTTTTGATATTAAATATGCTCGATGAAAAATGTGGTAACGTCACGGTTTGGCAAAAATAAGCTCGTAAACAATTATTCATTCTGTAATATATAATATCGTATTTTGCAACTTGGGGATGAAATAAATCATAGCTGGCTCAGACTTGTATGACATAATTTTGACATTTGAAAATGAAAAATTTTAATTTACCTGCATACAGATAATTATTCATGTAATTTTATGTTAATACTAAGTAAAAATTGTTTTCGATTTTTAAACGTCGAAAATGTATCGTGTAACTGACACGCACTATATGTCTATGTATTGTTTTATAATAATAATAATTAGTCATTGCAATTGATCGATAGTAAATTATTAAAATGGAAAGAATTATTAGACGATTGTAAGTCAGCTGTTTGTTTGGCTTGAAAAGGATAGGCGCGAGGATGTTTAAAGTGGTGGGAATTTGGTGGGTTCGGTCTCTCGACGAAACAAAAGCTTTTGAAGCTTAGGCTGATGGAAAATATCGCGCGGGATTGACGGAAAAAAGGAAACCGTGTCGAATCCACTCAGACACGCGGAGCTAACTCGACGAGTTCGTACCCCCGCGGTGCGACGCTTGATCGGCGACGCTCGAGTGTCGTCGAGGAGCAGTTAAACGTTGTTCGTTGCACCTGTTGATACTTTTTTACGCGTAGCCGATTATGGTACTGGGCGACGCGTCAGAACTGTTCAACTTGATACAATTTTGTCTTTGTCACATAATAAATGACAAGTTCATTTTAATTAAAATAAGAAGTAAATTTAATCAATCAACAGCTTCAGACGAAAAATTACAAATTCATCTATTTTTTTAAAGTCCAAGCGTTATCGGTTTGAATTGAATTATTTTTGTAACGTTTATTGTTAGTTAAAAATATCTGGTACGCCTGTTCATTGAATCGTTTAGTTAAGAAGTTATTGAAAAATATGGATATCGGGTAACAATCGTAATAAAACATTAAATACGAAAGGTGGAAAATAATTAAAATTATTGACAAGTGGAACAGCTGAAAGGGAGAAATTAAATTACGCATGAACGAAGAAAGTCCAGATATAATATTTACCATGGAAACGATAATTAAATTAAATCCCGTGCAGCAGAGTGTACGGGATGAAGTTCGTTATGCGTACAAAATTGCAGTAAATAGAGCAGCGATAGTAGTATTATCTTTTAATGCTCTTCGTCGTCGTCGAACTGAGCGAAATTCGTTTCAATAATTCGTTTTATTTATTCTTTGTCGATGCCGCGATAAATTGTTTTCAGTTTATTTGTCATGAAACAAATATACACCATTCGATGCCCTCGGTTAGGGGATTATATTGTCATATTTAACAGTACTAAAAACGTGCAAGCGAAATTTTTAAATGCACTGTTGTATATATATAATCGCTGGCTAAAATCCTTAATTAAATATACAGTTCCTATAACACCGTTAAGCTGATAATCCGCGTGGTTGTCTAATCATTAAAGTGATTTATTTCTTTTTTAAGCTAGCCTTTCCTCGGCTGTTGCTTTAATAAATGAATTGCTAATGAAAATCTAAAAATGTATGAACGTGATTCGACGTGAATAAGAAACGATAAGCCAATATTTTTATGCTTTCATTAAAATCTCCTTTTATCCGCGTAATTGGGAACGCGGTGTTCGAATCTTTGTATTATAGATAGACGCGCTTTTAGTGAGATTAATAACGAAACTAACAGCACCGTGTTCCGTCATCACCGTGTGTAAAAGTAATTTCCCATAGCTGAAAACATTATCAAATAGAAAGTTTCTTTAATCATTCACACTCGTTGGGCAATCATACAGTTGAGGCTTATATACAAATTGTATTATTTTATTTTATTATTATATTTATATTATTATCTCTTTTATTATATAAATTGCATTGTTCTTGCAAATAGTTAAAGTTATCTGTTTATCCAGTTCACATTAAACAGTTTCCTTATAACAGTTATTTTTACAAGTGTTCCATTAATTTATATTAAATTCTTGTCTAATTGTAAATATCAATTTTCTAAAACATCAAAAATTACAGTGGGAGTAAACGATTAATTATCAGGGAAAATGTAATTAAGTATTCGCGGTGGGAGAGCTGACGGAGCAACGTGTATACGCGCGTCCTGATTCCGTACAGCATAACTCGGTGGCTCAAACGCCGGACCTATTATCAGTAATCGTCGAACTGATAGCCTGTAAGCAGTTTCCAGTCGGCCGCTTTGGTATTCACCGAGCGTGATATCGATTACGTTTTACCAATCGTTCGTAACCGAGCGACCGCTTTGTCCCTGCACCACCGCTCGCAAGTATTAGGACACTTACAAGTGCTCTGTAAAAAAATCTGACAAATATCCTACATCGGTAAAGATTATCGTAAAACGATACAACATTAATTACATTTTATTACTAAGTAATCATTTAAATCCTATTGTGTTGCCGTTTCTGTTAATTTGCCCTTTTCTCTTCTCCATTGTTCTAATCCTTATCTAACTACTTCCATCTGATCGCAACGTCTGGTTCTCATTGCTTCTCTGATTTTATACGACTGCTTAATCACTAATTTTATTGTATAGTTAAACGTTTAACATAATTGTGATTTGTGTAACGTTCGGTAGAATCGCCAACGCTGATTCACTTAACCTAAATGGGCAACGTTCAACGAGTCGTTACTCCGAACGACAGCAGGAATGGCCGGTTACCATTTTCACCGCTCGCAGGGATGATCGTAGTAGCGTTCAACGATTCAGAAATCGTCGATTTTAAGATCCCACCTGAATCCATTACCATCGTCGACGTTCATTTTCCATTCTTATCGTCCTTTATCCGGACGAGAGGAGAGACCCCAAATCTTCGACCGTTCCCTGGCTCTTTCATAAACTTCTTCGGGGGGAACTAGTTCTGAACGAAAACGCCTTAAGGCTGCGACTTTGTGCCTTTGAGGGTGGAACGTAGTCGGCCGAAGTTGGCCAGAGCTCGAACGGAAGTAGCCGTAAACGCCGGACAAGGAGATTCGAGGGCTGGCTAAAAGGAAACAAAGAAACAATGCCTCGAAACGAATGCAAAACAAACGCGACTCGAGTTGTAACAAAGAATATGCCGTCGTGCATCCCCCGGTTCACGAGCCTATAGAATTTAATTATAAAATCCATCTTAAAGACGAACCACAATAATTTTTTATCAAATCTGTGTATCACTGCCTCGTATCTATGTCAAAATTTTGAGTGAGATGTGCGTGTAATTTTCAAATAAAATTCCACGTCAAATGTAACACATGAAAATATCTGTTTAATGTAAATAGGATCATATTTCATTGACTCTCGAGTTGGAATTTCATTGCATGCTACTTCAGATCAGATTCATCTTTCTTATTATACTCGAGTTAGAATTATAATGTATCGTAGGAGTTAGAATTACATCTATCTCCGGATACATTGGCTGGGAGTAAACTTCGCCAATTCTCGCAAATGCTTGCTCGAGCCTTATCTACGCTTATTCTTCTTCTTTTTATACTCAAGAGTCAGTTTAATGCTTATGACGGTTACTGAAAAAGTGTTGTAGTTACAAGAAAATTGTATAGGAGCTTATTTGCAGGTGATAAGTACGTGTACCTTTTATGAAAGTCTCCTTCCTCGTGAAATCAATAATTAGAGATACTTATGTAAAGTAGTACTCTGTCTAAAAAAACGTATACTGACGGATTATGATCGAACAAGTTTCTTTCACGATACACGTTGCGCGACGAATGTCTCTGGAACTCGATGATTTAGGAGTAATTAAACACGTCGAATCAACATGGTGCGAATCAATATCGATTTCGGATCGTACGGTAGGATTACAGTTAGCCCCGGGCTGTTGAACGCGATAATCGTGACCCTGGGATTGTCGAATCTAATAGCGTACCCTGTCGGGGTAATATCGATGTCTTCGAAGTCATGAAACGTGATTGCGGTCACCTTCCTAGATGTTGAACATGACAACAATGATCCTATGGTGGAGTTAAGTGTGTTAATGGAGCAACATCCGTGTCATGGTATGTAATAGCAGTAACCTAAACTCGATATAGCCTCTCGTTGACCGTGGACAAATCGTCCAATGAACTTCATGGAACTTCAATGAAGATAAAACGTTAAATAAAAGTGATACATAGAATTTAATGTTAGAATTTTATATCAATTATATCAGTCAGGTCGAATATACGACGAGGAACTGCAAGAATTATTGAATGAAAATCCAGCACAGACGCTCAACGAATTCCTCGGAGTTGACAAATCAACCATTTCAAGAAGGTTACATGCACTAAGAAAAATCCATAAAGAAGGGAAATGTAAAAAACAGTACGAATCAATGTAACCTCCTGATAAAAAGGTGAAAAATGTCTGCATATAACAGAGATTCTACTGTTGCGATAGTCCTTTAAAATTCAACATTTTTTACATTTAATGTAATGAAATAAAAAAAGGACATCTATTACTCTTACTAACTTAATTCTATGCTACCTAAATGATACTTTCGATACTTAACAAATCTAGAATATCTGAACGGAATATAATTGTATCGAAGATCCGATAATGGTAGAGGTGCGCTAAATTGTTCGATTTAAGAGTCATTAGTATCGAGGTCTAGGCTGGCTGAAGAGAGGATCATTATTGTCAACACTCCCGGGCTAGAATCGACCGATATGAGCGTGCGTAAATTTGAGACAGTCAGTGTCAAATCGCGTCGCGTCAACAAGATACCCCGCGGCTCTAATCGATATTGATTTGTTTGATCTGCGGGATATTAACGGCAATTCCTACAACTGGAGACAATCGGCGTTGTTAATGACTGAAACTGCAATTAATGATTCAATCGATATGAATGCTTATTAAAAGTGACGTTTAATATTAAATCAGATCTAAATAGCATTATCTGTGTTCAACTAGCACACCATTTCGAGACCTATCCATTTTCTCGAATCATACATATAATTCGTTAAAAATTTAATATTTCCTAAAATGTAATCGAATTATTTAACGTGGCACAACGTAGGTGTACTTAAAAATGTTTAGATGCGTGAGAGAAAGAATGCATGAGAGTAACAGTAAGGGAAGAAGATAAGAGAGAAGAAAATTTAAATGGAGGGAACAGGGTGCATGTCGCGGCCTAGTTTGTCCTATCGGTTAACCATCCGTCTTGGCCGCCGCAGTCCACTATAGCCCTCTCTAGAAGGTCTCCGTGTTTGCTCCCAGAGGAGAGAAGCGACGTTTGTATGGCTCTTTCGTGGCACCCAACTAAACTCGTGTGCGACCTCGCTGAGAAATTCGATTCTTAGAAGGTGTTTCCATGCAGGATGTTCCCTTCGGGAAGCTCGCAGGTCTCGTCGAACGATATCCTTGTCGTCGGCGTATCGTATTACGGATTCGTGTCAGTCGAGAATTTATAGCATTAAGATCTTTTCGACTGTGCTTCGTCTACGATAAATCTTGTTGCAATTTATAAAATGCTTTTGATACAGGACATAAAAATTATGAATCAACGGATTTTATGAATTTGTGAAACTATTAAAATTCTGAAATCAGGTAAATGCAGACGCTAAGAATGCCGACAACTTCAGTTTATCATACATTAGTATATAGTATATATGTAGATTTAAAAAAAATTAAAACACTATATGTAATAAATAAAATATTTTGCACCTCAAGTAATTATGTGAATATAAATACGTATGAGTCAGTATACGTATATGTATCGCAATATTCAACCTGAAAAATTAGCAAACATTTTATTTGTACGTAAAAATCTAGATCCACCGCTTAATTATCAGTAAGAGCTTGTTTATTTTTTATATTTTTAATTATTGGGAATTGGTGTTCGAATAGGTTAGAATATCGCAACCTGTGGGGCGCGTTCAATTCCGACGAAAAATTCGAACGTGACACGGAAATCGGAAGAACGCATTGAATCGGATAAGAGTTTCGCCGGGAAGAGCGAAGCTCTCTTCCTCGATAAATTTTCTTGCTGGCTCGTATCGGTACTTTCCAATTTTCTCGACGGTACGGTAATTTTTCAATTCAACGTCGCGCGCGCGCCGCGCTGTTTGCCCGGGTAAAATTCATTAAATATCGATGGGGAACTCGTGAAGCGTGAGGGAGAGCCAGGGACGGGCGCGCGATGGGTGTACCTTTCATTTCCTTGAACCTTATTCGATAGCATGGCTCGCACGCTAATTTATGATAACGACTGCAATAAGGATTTTACGAAAAAATTTACTCATCGCGTCAAACTTGGAACAATTATATGCGCGCGATGACCTCTTATAACCGAACGGCGAATTTTTATGCGGTTTTTTAGAAGGTTTAAGATCAATGAATAAATCTAATGAATAATGTGTAAAAATCTACGTATTATTTACTGAAAAAGAAATTCAGATAAAATTACTTTTTACCGCTTAATCATTGTGATTCATGTGATCTTCTGATATGGTCCAACTTTCTCGTAAGTGCATATCAAGTGTATCACGTAATCCCGTTAACTTCTTTGGGGACTCGAGCAAGAAGCATTCGAATTATATTCACGAAGACAGGAAACACATGTTTGCTAATCTTCCACGATATCTGGGCACTCCCGCGGATTTCTTCGCGTGGCATACCTACCTGCCGTGATCGCAGAAGTTGCTCGCAATTAGCGCGAAATTGAACGAACACGAAGGGCGGGGGTGAGGTCAAATCCCGTTCCGGGGTGTCGAGTTGAAATTTCGCGTAATTAAACGGCGAAACGACGTGAAACACCTGCCCCCAACGAAGACGTATGCGGCATATTTTACTTCCGTTCATTCTCTTCCTCCGGCCCATAATAACGGGCGTATCGCTTTAATTGGACGCATATTTTTTCGCGGACACCACGCTGCGAAGACGAGAGTGAAATAACGCGACGCATAAATAAAGGGAAACTTAAAACAACGGGTTGTTGATGCTCCTCAGGATTTCCACGGTTTTACCTTTATTAAACAAAAGTGAGTCCACCATTAGATGTCATAATGGAGCTTATGAATAAGGAGCCGTGTAATGCGGTTCTCCGTCGTCGCTTAGAAACGCGGTTTTCCCGGTTAAAAGTCAAATAACATTTTCGGTTTCGCACGCTGCGAAGTGTTATTACTTCGTAGAAAAATACTAGCTCTGGAAAATTTACTTGCAGCAACGAAAAACCGATTTTCGTATCGCTGTAGATACGATTTGAACGTGACTTGGGATTATTGTCGACCCGCGAATTTCTTATTGATAAATATCATAATTTTTATCGAGCGATAATTTCGCGTTTAATTTTTGTTTACAACTCGATTAAGCGATGGGGACTCGTGAAAGGAAAAAATGACTGACAAGTTTTAATTGCAAGGTAAAACTTTGTTTTTGACCGAACGACTCGGGGCGGGAATTCTGAATCATAAATCCCGGAAAAGCGATTAAAGACGAAGAGGTTTGTAAACACCGGCGAGAGGGGTGAGGGGGGATTTACGTGGAACTCGCGTCGCGTTCGCCGGCGGTTTTTGTCGTTCGCCGACCGCGAAAGGAATTTCTACGAGTAGTTTGCGGGTAGCGGCATCGGCCCGGCCGGCTATCGATCAATCCGCGTTTCTATTCCAGCTTAACACAGGGGGAGGGGGACGAAGAGCTGAATGCGCGAGGGGCGAGAAGGCGCTCCACCGTGAATACCAAATAGGTTTTTGGTTACACTTCGCGGCCCGGTACACTGACCTTTTCTCTTTCCTTTCCGATAGACCCGTTCGCGATCACAGAATGCCACGGCCCGCTCCGCTGCGGATTTCGCCCGGGAAAAAACGTGATGTATGAACCTCCAGTTGCTTTGTGCCCCGCGAAAGATTCGACAATTTTTACCGAATTTTTTCTACGCTCCTCCCCCCACGAGGGAACGCGTAGTAGTTTTTTTCACGTTTCTTCGTTGTCGCGCTTCGCCGCCGTGTACAATATCGTTCGATGTAACATCTTTCATTTCTCGCCGCATCGTTCGTACATACAAATATTGTTTTACGACATTTTAACCCTTTCGCTCCGTACGACGGATATATCGGTCTTCCACGTGAAAATTCTTGGAGTCGATCGCCGGATATATCCGACATACATTAATATAAATAAATTAATGTAAATAATTACGATAATAATATAAAGATAACAATTATATAAACGTAATAATGTAAGAAATTAATGTATAATAAATAATATTAATATAAATTAATATATATTTCGTCGGGAGGTCTCATTCAAAAGTATTGCCAAGGGCGGACCAAATTGCCGTAGCGAAAGGGTTAATATAAACGTAAATAATTATCTGTAATCGTTGATATTCTATATTCCATGCAATAATTAG
>SHCU01001221.1:0-12227 GCA_004307685.1 Ceratina australensis | reverse complement strand
ATATAAAAAAAAATAAACAATTAATTAATTATTAAAAACTTGCTGTACATGGCAGAAAATGATTAACTCGTGCGAGTCAAAGTGCAGATTCATGGAAATGCAGATATATGGAAAACACTGAAGCAATAAAAATTGTTAACATCTTCTTGCAGCAGCGTGCTCAAAAAACAGATCTGCATTTCAATTGCCGGTGCCTACGAATAGACTAGAAATTCAAATGCGGACGGTTGACTGCATTGGCCAAAGTGAGCCAGTAATTGCAATAGCGAGCATCCAGAATACAATGCCCGGCCACACATCGAGGCAATATGGATTCAGCGCGCATACCCTCGTGTCCAATGAGGCAAGCGTTGCGTATTCGAGGTCAGGTAATAGCGACTGTGATTCATTATCGTTGCCGAAACTTCAACCGTTCGATAAAAAAATAATTTTCTGCAGCTCGAATCGTTACGCGCGAACGTACTTCCGCGGGGTTTAACAGGGTAACGCGGACCCGTTGATAAGAGGCACGTGCGTCTCGCGATATCGTCACAGCTCGATAGAAACCGTGTTTCCCCCGAGCGAATTTCGATTTTCTCCTCGCGCTTGTCGTCCGACGAGAATCACTTCACGAAGGATTTTCACTCCGATAAACTGTCCGCGGCTCCTTACTTCGTCGAGGCATACAAGGAGAACTCGAGGAGGAAATAAAACGCCCCGCGCTCAGGAAACTATCGAGCGTTTCACCGAGAATTTGTCTCCGTAAACCGAAACGAACGAAATTGATAATAAATCTTCACTGATTCTTTTGGCAAACGATTTTCAAGCTCGATAATTTCCTATCACTGAACACAGAGTCACGTGGAACTCTTGGTCACTAAACGGCCAAACAAAAGGAATCCACGAGTCGCGTGCGAACTCACCACACACCGTTTCAATTAGTAATAATTCGGTAAAACGCGGCGGTAAAAATTTATTCGGCTCGGTCACTTGTCAAGAGGACCCAAAAGGAGCTCTCCGTGGCTCCTGCTCTCGTCGGCTTTTCTGTGACTGTCTGTGTAACGGAGCTTAGTGAGCGGCTTTTATTAGAAGGAGGGGCCTGGCGCCACCTCCACGCTACGCTTAAGCCTCTCTGTTTCTCTTTCTTCAGCCGCGATCCTGAAGAAGGGGTCCGATCGTCGACGTGCGTGCGCTAGCCAGAGATGCCTCCGACGCGCTTCGTGAAGATGAATTCGGAAGCGTCTCTGCTCGTTATCCGTGAACCAGGAGGGATGAACCGTGTTATTACGTAGCCGTGATCTGATTGGAATTTGCATTTGAGAAATTTTTTCGTTCCCGCATATTCTTAATGTGAAACTGCTGAGCAGCGAACATCTAAATAATAATTAAAATATGAATTATTAATTTGCAAATTGAAAAAACAATTATTCGTCGGTTTAATTTCCTGATTTTTTTGTAAATACATTTCTTGTCCCATAGGATTACTTAAAGTTTATGTCAATTGTTATGTCACGATAAATTGCAGATAGGTTACATTACAGAGTGTTTTTGTTCCCACTCTCAAGTCCGATTATAAAACTGGCCCTTCTTTTCGTTCATCATACGCCGAGGTGGAGCTTATATAAGGACTTGATACAATTCGTCATCTTGCCAAGAACTTGGTTTTATCGCATCTAAATGTACTCCACTTTCTAAAATCACGTGCTTGAGATACAAAAGAAAGAAGTGATGACTTAATTGAAAAATGGAGCGTTCATCCGGGGAGAAAGATTCTAAGTAGATTGGACCCGTGCGTAGTCGGACAGCCGCGCGGTCCCATTACCACCGATGTGAACAGGACCCGGGACAATAGTCTCCCGGCGCCTAATTACTAATTACTAAAGTACATACTCCCAAAAGGAACTTTCCAACGATTATTCCGCGAACCGAAACATCGGGTAAATCAGGATTTATCTCGACGTAGCCTTGTTGCTTTCTCCGTGAAATAAAATCATTAGTAATAAAATCTCGTCGCTCCGCGCATCCAGTGAAAATTCCATTATGAATCCGATTTGCATCGCGGAACTTCCGTTTCGGATTATTACCCAATTGTTTACTCGACGTGAACATGTTAACAATTCATAGAAATTCTCTCGCGAATTCGCGGTAAAACAAGCAGATTTCAAGTTACGCAGTTAATGAATAGGTGAGAATTAGCATTTAGAATAGCTGAATTCATTCTATCAACTGAATTAATATTTTCAATTGTTGATTTTCACAATATTCCCTTTGAATTTATGCTTTCCACATTATTTTTCTTGGCTTCATGTAAATGGACATAAACATGGTATGTCAAGAACTCAGGGAAAAGAGATTAATGGACACGCGTCGGTAATCATCAATCGAAGAAATCGTCACGACTGATCGAATTTAGGAAACGAATCAATAAGCATTCGTTCAAAAGTTAATTGTTAAAAATTTGGTAACCACCTGTTGAAACTTGCTGCAATAATCGGTTTGAACGCGATCGAAGTTTCCCAATAAATTCAGTCAATTTGATTCAGTGTTAAACCATGAATAGGTAGACGTGATTAAATATTGATACAGGTAAAATCGGGATTTCCATTGATCTCATCTCGAAGTCGATGTAACCCGATAATTACGTAACAAGTTAACGTTAAAAAATATCGTTTTCAGAGATTATTGAATATCTTATTTATAATAAAAATTAGCAGTATTGCATATCGTTTATAAGTTTAAATGAAATGGAAGCAGGGAAGGTTGTGAACGAGTGGTCGGTAGAAAATTCGAGATATCGGAGCCTTGAATCCGTGCGTGAACCTCGCCACGGCCTCGAAATTAACGCCAAAAGACATGATTAATCTATCTATACACCGCATCTTTGAGATCGTACACGACTGGTCTAACGATCGTCTTATGCAAATCACATTGACGACACATGCCTACCGTACGGTTGAAGGTGGCGAACTCCGTGTTTGAATTATTTTTCCAGAAATCGTAGAGGCATAAAATACAAGTTATATGTACGTAACGCGCGATCATTGGCATTGTAAACATTCTTACGTTCTCAAGAATTATAAGCGGCATGCTCGAAGTTTGTCCTGTTACGACGTTTCCGCTTATTACTTACTGTCAACGATACGTACGACCGACAGAAACGACGGGACTAGCAGTCATTACCGAATAACGAAATCCTCCAAACGAATCAGCCATCAGTTACAATCTGTAAAAAACAAATAGGACAGGCAATTTTATTTTATTCCTTGCCGCAACTTCTAATTCTCTACTCGTATTAACTCGATGCATATTTACCTGGAATTTACGTGCCAATAATATTATTGCTGGCACGTTGTTAATAGCCCATTCGAGTTTTATTTAAAAAAAAAGGAAACATATCTGCGGAACTTTCGATGTTACGCAACTCCAGCTTTCTTGCACGATTTGATTCCGCTTTCATCGATCTTTTCGCGCTAGTACAATTCGGCTGAGTATGCACATGCATTCCACGGGGCGTTTCTTTGGCCATTTTCTTTCATGAATATCATCTTATCTTTTATTAACGAGAGACCTCCTTTTTTTTCTAATAATAGCGCATTCATTCATCTTGTGACAAATAACGAGGTCTAAAATACTTATTCCATGAAATGTTTCTGTACGTTATTTTTTTAATCGACCTCCTTTTCTGGCACACATGCATAACAAAAACCTGCGAGGTGTATTCCTTGAAACAATTAAAGCCTGATAAAAAGATATGTCTTCTGAATGGTTCAAGGATCCTTTTATTTCTGCACTACTATTAGCGTCTCATAAAGGCTTGCGTAATTAGACGATATTTACGTAATTCGGTGGCGCGGAAATGCGTGTCCGATCTTCGATTGTATTCTTTTTTTTTTCACCGATCGGATATTATAACCGTGGACACCGATCGGGCCACGTAACGGATTTCCACGATCATACTTGAAATATCGTGACACCTGCGTTCCACAGTCAGTTCCGGTACCGGTTTATCCGAGGAAACCGCCGCGACGTAATTTCAAATAGAACAAAACGCGGCGACGGTAGAATTCCATTCTCGCTAACAGTTTCGCTCTCGACTTCGTTTTCGAATAAATCGTCGATTAAATCAAGAATAATGTATTCGTAACATGAGAATCAGTTTCGCATCCTCGAATTTTCATTTTGTTTTCCTGTTTGGAAATAATGGATTCTAGCAGACGTTTACATCGTTGTTCCTTAAGTATACTCGTCTCAAAACACGTATGCACGATTCGTTATTCTCATCACGGGAATTCCGGGAGTCTCGCTTCTAATGAATTGGCAGGCGGCAACGGCTTCGTTTCTAATGAATTCTCCAGGGCCGCGACTTTTCCATGGTTGTACTAGAAAACCTGCCGGGTTTTAACACCGTGTAAAATACTATCAAGATAAGGGCCAGGGTTTGTTGTAACCGTGTAAACGTGCGTTAGGGCTCGGAGTTTGTTCGGTCTTCCTTGTTTCTACCCGGGCCAAGGACTCGTGTCGATATCTCCTTACAAAACTAGTTGACTCACATTCTTGTTTTTGTTCATATTTTGTGTGCATTGGGGCCACACTTTCGACGCGAGGTTGCTAAATCTCATAATGTTCGCGATTGTATGGTAATTTGGATCCCAATTTGTCAATGATCCGATGATGCAGGATGGAAGAGTATTGTTCGTCTATTTAAATCTTTTTTTTAGCTGATTACGAAATAGTTTTTAGAAGCATATTATTATTCAACGCTTTGCTTATAGATGAAGTATTATTTCATTTTGAGTCGTAAGTACGTCATCGATTCTAGACAGTCTTTCCGTCTTGATACCATTTGCAATCTGTAAAAATGTATACACGTTTGCTTGATCTATCAGGTAAACGTAAATGCCTTCATTAAAATCTAAATGTAATACTTGAAACGGAAAAGCTGGGAAAGGTAATTCTTTATTAATGAATCTATTTGGATTATCGCGCTTTCACAACAAAATTTTGCATGCGTCATGGAATTTTCTCAAATACCAGAAAAATAGATTCCTAACGGAGAAAGTGTCACGTGACTTCATCCCCGCTGTAATCGGCGGTATCAGAAAAACCCGCGAACGTAACTACGTGAGAACGTTGGCCAATGATCCACGGTTGGTTCTTTCAACAAACGAACGAACGAATTCCCAAAACCGATTTCCTGGTTAATTCGATTACGGGTAAAAACGAGACGCGGTCTATTTGTTAGTGTTCTGCCTGGATTACGTGCGGTCTTAAACGAAAACTTGGTGTTTTCTTGTGCACGACTTCAAATTTGAAATTCCAACGTCACGACCACGTTTGTCTTCCTGGTTAAAATAACTGACGGCGATTATCTCATTCGCCTGGGTGATGCAAATACTCGAAGTGGTAATTACTCAAGAATTATTAGACGCAACTGGTAACTAAGAGGCATATCTTAAAATAGATGTTCGGAGGATGTGAGAATCTGAAATCTTGCGTACTTCTTGCACAAAATTGTACGAAACAAGATAGGATATCTGTCCGGCGGCAGTGAAGTATGAAGGGAAATTTTGTATGTCTCAATTCTAAGACGCGAAGGCGTAGGCTTCGAGCACGGAAAACTACAATTTACCATGCTACTAACAACCTGGCTAATTGCTTGACAATAGTAGTCATTACACAGAAACAGGAATAGATGGACAGGTTAATTATATTTCGAATTCACATCTTATGCAATGAACCGACGCGTGCAATGTAAACACAGAAGCAAACATCTTAATTGATAAAAAATAATTTCTCCTTAATTCGAAAGGTTTCGTTATAAAATCAGACGTTGAATAAAAATCGACTGCTCGATCGTAGAATCATTTCTGAACGTTACACAGCTGCAAATGTTGCTGACCTTGCCTTTCGTGTCGATTTTAATTGCATCGAAAACCCCACGTACAATCGCTGTCGATTCACTTGTGTCTCTGCATCGTATCCAATAAGTAAAAGTGAAACTGATTAAACATAATGGCGCCAACACTTCACCGTTCCCCTTGCAAAAAACGTTAATACGATTGGATACCAATATTTCCATATCTCTGGTCTCATAGAACATATGAGCCGTTTATTTTGAAACTGGCTTAACCCCATTATCAGGTAAGGAATATCATTATTCATTTAATAATTGCTATTATTTTAATCGGTATTTAAAATTTTACTACTTTACATTTAAGTAGTATGATATAATGGTGTTCTATATTTACATATTCTTAATTTCCTATCGCAGTTTAGGAATAAATGGACTTAGGCCAACTTCCAAATAAACGACTCATATAATAAACATGCATTGATATTTACTTTACAGTTCCCATGTGTACTAAGCTGCATTTGATGTTTAACATGGAATTAAACGTTATCAAATAATTAAGAGAAAGTAGGTTAGTTAATGAAGCGGTGATCAGATGGCTAGATCTATTTAATGACACTTTATTACTCTTTTAGCCTGTCGGCTAGTATCGTAATCGTTTCAGGAAATGAGCTATATCAAAGAAGAACCAGTTACGAGGTGTTACTCCAACGGTGGCAAGAAAGTTCGCCGGTGCGACAGACTCGGAGCACGATTCGAAAGAGTAGTTGAGTGATAGAAGAAATTAGGTCAATCATTGACCCGAGACAATGTTATTGGACCGAACGATTTCTAACGAAATCGATTGCGATTTTACCGACGAGGTAAACGGCGACCGGTGAATCGGCGATCGGCGACCACAGGACTCCTCGATTATCGCTAGACGGAGACACCTCTGTAACCCTTTCGCTGATAAGCTTCGAAACGATCACATTTTTCATTCGCTTAATCAACTCGTTAATTACGAAATTGTGATTTAATATGACGCGTTCGAAAATAATGTTGCGATGTATATTTTTGAATAATTAATACAAACGTTAATTATGTCTGTGATATTTATTCAAATGTAATATTGTACGCGATTGGCATATTTAAAGTTTATCGCAGCCGATGATTTATGGCAGCCTCGTTCAACCCGAATGAAAGTGGTATAAAGAGTACCGCTGTACCACGAGGCTGATAATGTTCTCGCGGATTCTGGAGAACGAGTTCTGCGAACATTTTCATCTGTATACAAGTGGAATCTAATATGAACCGATTCGAGCGAGAAAGTATCGTCGCGCACTTTGACTTTTTCTTTCTGGTTTGTCCGGTAACGCAGTCGCGAAGAACGTGCGTTGAACCGTAGCGCGGACAGTTCACGAATACATATACATATTTGTTAGATGCTAACCAGGCGATATCGCGAAAGCTGCTAATTGCCATTGTCGTTACATAGTTAACAATAGAGGATCGAAACGAATGGAACTGATTGTAGGCGTTACATTAGCCGCGATGAGCGTTCGGGTCTTAAATAGAAATCACATCATTTTCTTTTAATGTGTAAGCACAATTAATTGCGTTAAGCACTTTCGCGAGATTTCGTAACGGAGTAGGAAAAAGTGAAAGGCATTTCCTGTTACTCTGCCCGTGAACGACAACACGATACGTGAGATTCGAGACCGAAAGTACCAAATCTGGATGACACGTTTTTTTAACAGAAGCTGAACCACTTTTATGCCTGTCCGGTTGACTTGTCTAACCCCTGCCTTTTTTCCAGTGACACACGGTTTCTGGATCGTTTAACTTAATGTCGTTCCGATTAGAACGTTGCAAATTGCGACACTGTTTAAAAAGTTTAACCATAATTTGTATGCGGCAAAGCTATAAAATTGCGAAACGCGGGATTACTTTAATAAAAAGCAGTTGGCTAGGGTAGCTCGTCGTAAAGATAATACTTTGTAGCATAATCGATGCAGATTAAGTGAGATAAATCAAACTGTAACGGGTTGTAATTCTACGTTAGAATCTCAATGACGGGTTCACCGTTTGTTATAAATCTAAGTAAAAGAAAACCGATTATAAATTGTCCGTACTATCTGAGGTTCCATAAGAACGTTATCCTTGCGCGCGAGAGGATTTATTGAGCAAGAGACCCAGATTCACGTTGCAACCTTTAAAACTCAACGTCGTCTTCGTTTGCAAAATCGTTCGGCATTGACCGGTGATGTGAAATTCTGTAAACGTCACGGAGGCTGCGACGTCCATGAAATGTATATTTTTGAATGAAAAGAACCCATTCAGCGGCATGAACTTTTCACATTCACTGTGTCCAGGAATGTCGAATTAGTGTCTTGAATTTTAAGGGAATTTTAATATATAGAATCTGGACTTCGTTCTCATGAATAGAATTCCAACAGACTTCATTTATGTTTAAGCTTGCATTTTTTTCATCAAAGAACAGAGTAGTGAGATTATATAAAACATCTTTTTCACAAACGACTTATCGTGTTTCGCTAATAGGAAATTAATTTTTCATATCAGTTAAAATCGCTGTTTATTAATTAGAAAAAAACCAAGGGAAACGGCTTGAGTGGGATTACATAATTAAATATTGCATAAGTAGCTCGTTTCTCTCGTGTACGCGACAAACGTGAGTGAATTGAAATTCTATCAGGCAACAATGACGGCCTTGAAAGGATCTGCACCATAAATGGCACCTGGCTGACATCTGGTACGATCAAAGCCTCTTGAGGCTGGTCAGTAAACCGATCTAACGGTGCTTGTTGTAGAAACACCTAGCAAAACCTGTTCGAGCATTGATGAGACGTGAGGTGCGACATGCTCATCGATTAATCATCGTACGAGCACGATAATTTATGAATCGGTTATAAGCCTAACAACACCTGTACTTTTGTAATATATTAAAGGTATAAGATTTTTCATAAAGTCCTGCTATTGTTACATTTAATTATTATTCAAATTTCGATGTTCCATCATTCCTGTTTTTACGTAAGGACTCGTACAATTTCACTTGCAGCACATAGCTGCATTAACCGATTTCGCCAGTTTATTTTGGATCAACATTAGACCGGCTTAATAACCCGCGAACTAGCACAGCAAGCGTGGTAACTTTCATCAGCGTGGGAGCGCGTTAAACTTGTCCTTGCTTTGTTTCTCACTGTGAACGCCTAACGATCGCGGTGGGAGATCGTTCACAGTTCTCATTGTTGCCACCCGATGCACCAAGATCAAGATCACGGCCAGTTCCGGCGAGTAATTCGTTTTTCCCATCTCCTTCCTCCGCTCCTCGATGAAACAGCTGTACTTTGCGGAATAGTTCCTTTCCCCAAGAATCCTCGAATTGCAAGAACGAGGCGTAGCCCAACCGTGAAGCAGCGATTTTTCGATTACGCAACCACCTATTTGGTATGTACAATGATACAGAATTATGAGAATCGATTAGCCGGTTGATTTCGATTGCCTCGAATCGCGTTTACGCGTAGGTTCCCTCGGACGATTGCGAAAGCTTGTCGTCGGGTCCTCATTGTACCTCCCACGAGAAAATGCGTCGCGGTAATTGCGAGCGCAACGCCGGAAGCGGGCCGACGCTATCATTAGGAATGCCAATATCCCGACCGGCGCACGGAATATAAGTGCACGCTCGCGCGATTTCGTAAAGGAAAGGGACAATCGACTCTGTCCATCTGCTATAAAACAACCATTTTTTACGCACGCGTTCAGTTTTCACGTCGCGGCCCCACGCCGATTTTCCCTCTCGCGTTTTTACATCCACCATCGTGACACGATCAGGATACTTCACGCTGGCAACTTTTAACGGTGAAAATGGTACCTCAGTGTCGAATCTTATCGCATCTACATGGATTCAGTGATAATAAATTAAACAATTAATTATGTTAATTATACCTACATGAGTGGTATTTTTATTGGAGAGAATGATTTTTGTAACGAGTTTGCCGAAGACTTTATGGTGGTATCAGATAGTATAATCAACCCTGATTGGAATTGTATGCCCTATGGTGAAACTGTTTTAGTTTCGATTACAGTTGTAAGAGCGACGCGTTGAAAATGTTGCTGTTAGGGAGGCTGCCACGTTGTTACCCAATGCTGGCGTTCGCAACGATAAATCTGGTGATTTCAATGCCCGCGCCACCGGCGAAGCGAACGGAACAGGGAGGTGGATTTTCCACTGTACCGAAAATATTGGAGATACAGCTGCCATTGGAGATCGCGAGCAAGGAGGATTTAGTCGCTTGGGCCAAGTACGTGATGAGCTTGATGGCTTCTAAGATAAATATCACGCTGGGTACAGTGAAAGAGACGAAGACTGCCGGTAACACTAAAGTTTCTGATAGTATCAAAGACTTCGACAGCTCGAGGCAATCGCAGAACGTTAAGAGTTCCGTGTCGAATAATTTCGATGACGTCAGACCGACAAGTGGAGTCCGAAATTTTGCTAGTATACAGAACTTCGAGAACGCGAGATACGCGGAGAATGTTAGAAACCTTGTACACCTAGCTAATTACGATCGGTCCAAGATTCCAGCGATCAACATTTTAGAGAATCCTAGACACCCTGGGAATTCTAGAAGTCCTTCGAGAAATGGGAACCTTCAGTCAACCTCCAAGGAAAAGATCTACGCTACTCCTATATCGGCTTTCGCTATAAACGGAATAAACGGGCATGGATTTTTTAATAATCGTCCACTCCCGACTTTCAACACTTTTGGAATTTCGCCAACGACCATTGCCACTCCTCTGGAGATCAATACGAATATAAATGTTCCTAGGACGAGAATCAAGGGTGCTTTTGACAACTTAAGCCCTCAGAAAATAGATCAACAGTTATTCGTTCCGCAGGGCCCTGATTTTGGGCCAACGATTAGCATCAATATCCATGATATTTTCAGGAATGGAAACGTTACCCCTCCTTCGAGGGCGTATCTGCCTGTAACGGATGCTACTGATAGCCTCAAGATTCCAAATGACCCATACGTTACCAGATACTTCTTTGACGGTATTGAAAAGAAGGTTCCCAGTAATTTAGGCAATGTCCCTGCTGAGATCTCCTTAACAACCCCTAAACCGAGTTTCAACCAAGAACTACCTTTACCAGTGAAGACCATAGATCTGCTATCTCAACAGAAAAACATTAGTTCTTTGAAACCGTTGTTTAACGTTCCCTTCGAAGCGGTGATAACATTTACTCGAGGAGAAACCATCGAGACGACAACGACCAATTACGAAAGGGACACATACTTCGCGATACCTACTAGAGATCCTCCTGATCAATTTCCACCGTACTTTGACACTAATTACACTCTGACTAACGAGTCCGGGCAGATCAACGTAGTACTCGACGACGGTGCTCAATTAACTGAATCAAGGAACCAGACGAAGAAGGAAGAGAAGAAGAAACAAGATAAGAAGAAGAGCAATTCGAAGAAACCGAAGAAGTCGAAATCTCGTCAACCGTCGGTGATCACTCAATTCTTAAAAACTTTCGTGGCGTTGAGGAGGAACAATACACCTTCCACGAATCTTACACCGCCTCCCTTCGATCAGAACGTTGCATCGACGACGCAGAAGACTCCGGCGAGGCAAAGAGTCCGACCACCATCGAGGACCGAATTATACCCAACTCAAAAACCATCGGTGAGTTCGATTGGAAATATGGAACATCGTTTTGTCTATGTCGAAACAAACTGAATAACCTAGAATAATTATTTTATAATTTATTAATCTGTTAATTGAGAAATTATTCAAATGAAATACGTGATATTCTGCAAGAATCGCTGAGAGCGAGCAATTTAACCTGCTTGAAGAAGACTGCGTTATTAACAGATTAAAATCGTGCGAGATTAAGAAATACAGATATAACGACCGACACTATTTGCCTCTCGTTGTTAGTCGGTGAATACGCATAGTCGTTCTAGAAAAAGAAATTCACGCTTGATTACGGTAGTTAAACAGAAACAAGAGAACCGTGCGATTTTTAAGGTAATTGAAGTGAAAGGCGCGCGTGATTAAAAGAACAAGAAAACTACGTACGAGGTACGTAAAGTTAAGGATTGCGCGAAATTTGACGAGCCTAGTGCGAGGTTCACGTTCCAATAGATTGCTTAATCGGCTATCATCGCGCACGAGGTGCTGATATTTAGTTGTAAGTCAATAAAATCGAAAGCCGGTATTACGTCATTCGTCGAGCATCCAGACGCGGATTTCTTTATTTGAAGGAAAGCATCACGCGTATGAATATACATGATGAATATGTGTATTCGCCCGGTGAGAAAGTGAATTTGGTTAAGCGCCACGAGACGCGTTCGATTTTCTGCAACAGATTTCACTGATTATGCGC